>ML320453.1:0-11934 GCA_005239505.1 Nicotiana paniculata
AGATTTGATATACTCTTGTATTTCGTAACTGTTTTTCATAGATAACAGTTTTTCGATATTAATTCAAGGAAACAACTATTTTTTATTAGTAATAGTTTTTGTAAAGATTGGGGGGAGGGGGGCTACCCGCAACTGTTTTTGGAAACAGTTTTCTAATAAGTGCGAGGGAAATGTTTTCTTATTCGTAACTATTTTTATTTGATAACAGTTTCTTGAACAAATACAAGGATTTAGATATTTTCATTCATAACTGTTTTATTTGAGAACAGTTTTTTTTTAATGAGTACATTGATGATGATCTTTTACCCCTAACTGTTTTTGTTACAACAGCTTTGAATAAGTATAAAGATGTACATTTCTTTCTCGTGACTAATATTTTGCCTTTCAACCTGAATATGTTCGAAGGTTTTTGCTTTTTGCATTAGGCTTTGCATTTGGATGGCTCTTTTGATTGCTTTCGATTTTGCTTGTGTCACTTGTCTCGTTGGGTATATGGGTCTTCAGGCTCGAGCTTTTGACATTCTGATAGTCTTCTTTGCTTCATCTTAGCCTTCCATACTGTATAATTCCCCAAGTGTTTGAGCTTTGAAGAATGAAATCTCGAGCACTTGATTATTCCTTCCTTGTGGTCCTTTTCCTGAAAAGNACTTGAAGGTATATAGTTTTTTAGATGATGACTGCTTAACCCTTTTAAAACGTCCATCAGAAATTGTAACCCTAGACCGGGAATTGTGTCATTTTCCTCGCGTCTTTGTAGATCTAATATCATCGTATGGTGATGGGTTAGCTTTGTGCCTATCATCTAAAAAAGTTAGTAATATTTTTAATGTTCAAAATAAAATCGAACGTGTGATACCTGATGGGGGGGTATTCTTTTCTTTTAGAAGTAATACTTCTTTAGATGGATGGCATTCCAGCTTGTTGGTAGTACTCTGTCGTCCATAGCTTCCAACGCATAGGTGCCTTTCCCAACTATGCCTCGGATTTTGTAAGGTCCTTCCCAGTTTGGATTTAGCTTTTCTGCACCTACTTCTTTCGTTGATTGAAAGACTTTTTTGAGGACGAAGTCCCTAATCTTAAAGTACCTGAGATGAGCTTTACAGTTGTAATAACGCTCTATGATTTTTTTTTGAGCTGCCATCCGTATCAATGCTGCTTCTCTCCGTGGTTCGAGCAGGTCCAGGTTTGTCCTTAATTCGTCGTTGTTTTCACCTTCCATGGCTGTTGAGAACCTTATGCTTGGTTCACCAATCTCCACTGGTATTAAGGCTTCTGAGCCATAAATAAGTGCAAACGGAGTTTCTCCCGTGGCTATCTTTGAAGTTGTTCTGTATGACCATAGTATCGTTGGTAACTCATCAGGCCAGTTTCCTTTGGATTTATCCAGCCGCTTCTTTAGATTATTGATGATGACCTTATTCGTTGACTCAGCTTGACCATTAGCCACAGGGTGGTACGGCGTTGAAGTGATCCGCTTGATTTGCCAACTTTCGAGTAATTCTATTATTTGCGAGCATATGAATTGTGCGCCATTATCACACACGATTTCCTTTGGTATTCCAAAGCGACATATTATGTTTCTCCATAAGAAGCTTTTAACTTCCTTTTCTCGCACCTGTTTGAACGCTTCTTCCTCTACCCATTTTGTAAAATAGTCGGTTAGCACGAGTAAAAATCGAACATGTCCTTTAGCTGTGGGAAGAGTGCCCACTACCCCATTTCATGAAAGGCCATGGGATATTATTGGATGTAATAATTTCGCCGGTCGATGCATGTTATTGGCAAACCTTTGGCATCTGTCACATTTGGATACGAAATTCTCGACTTCTTCTTCCATCTTAGGCCAATAGTATCCAGCTCTGATTAGTGTTTTCACTAAGGATCTCTCCCCTGAGTGATTTCCACAGTGTCCTTCGTGGACTTCTTTCATCACAAATTTCGTTTGGTTAGGTCCGAGGCATTTAGTTAGGGGTCCTCCGAACATCCTTCGATAAAGTGAGTTGCGAATAAGGCAGTACCATGCAGCTTTGCGGCGAAGTGCTAGAGCTATTTTCCTGTCTTCAGGTACGGTTCCATTCTGCAAAAATTAAGAATTTCGTTTCTCCAATCCCAGGTTAGGTTGTTGAAAATTACCTCATTCATGTCCTGGTCTATTATTGAATGAAATAGTTGAACGATAATTGTATTGTCTTTGTTCGTTACTTCCGTGAATGCTGCGAGGTTAGTTAGTGCATCTGCTTCTGCATTTTCCTCTCTAGGTATTTGCATTACCTTCCATGTTTTGAATTGTCTCACGAGCTCTCGTGTTTCAAGATACTGTTTCATTCTAGTCTCTCGAGCGATGTAAGTCCCCTCTATCTGATTTACTACTAGTTGAGAGTCGCTGTTGATCACAATGTGCTCGATTGAGAGCTCCCGTGCGAGTTCAAGCCCTGCAATAACAGCTTTGTACTCTGCTTCATTGTTAGTTATAGGATAACACTTGATAGCTTGCCATGTGTTTTCACCCCTGGGTGATATCAAGACTATGCCTAAGCCGGCACCTTTTATATTTGAAGAACCATCGGTGAACAAGGTCCATAGGCCCGGATTAACACCGTTAAAGAGTTGTAACTCTTTTTCTACTTCAGATACAATGCTATTACTAAAGTCAGCAACAAAATCAGCTAGTATTTGAGACTTAATTGCAGTCCTAGGCTGATAGATTATTTCATGCTCACTTAATTCTATGGACCACGTGGCTAATCTTCCTGACAATTCCTGTTTATGCAGAATATTTCTTAGAGGATATGAGGTCACAACGGGTGATTGGGTGGCATTGAATATAGGGTCGTAATTTTCTAGATGTCATTATTAAAGCTAAGGCTAACTTTTCCAAATGTGGATATCTAGTCTCAGCATCTAGCAAATTTTTACTTACATAATAGACAGGTGATTGTTTACCTTTTTCTTCTCTTGCTAATACTGCACTTACAGCAATTTCTGAGACAACCAGGCAGATTTACAATCTTTCCCCTTCTTTTGGCTTTGAAAGTAGTGGTGGTTTCGATAGAAAATCTTCAAATTCTTGAGGGCTTGCTAACATTCTTCAGTCCATTCAGACTGATTCTGCTTTTTGAGAACTGATAAGAATTTAAAACTTTTTTCAGAAGATTTAGAAATAAACCTACCCAAAGCTGCTTTTCTCCCTGTCAGTCTTTGAACTTTCTTTTTATTTGTTAAAATATCAGGTATTTCCTCTATAGCTTTAATTTGAAATGGATTTACCTCTATTCCTCTGTTTGACACAAGGAAACCCAAAAATTTACATGATTTCACTCCAAAACCGCATTTCTCTGGATTTAACTTCATATTAAACCTGCGTAGAATATCAAAAGCAGTAGAGAGATGTTGGAAATGGTCTTGTGCTTGTTTTGATTTTACCAACATATCATCAATATAGACTTCCATCGTATTTCTAAGATGTTCTTGGAACATTTTAGTCACTAACCTTTGATAGGTGGCTCCATCGTTTTTTAAGCCAAAAGGCATAACTTTATAACAGTAAGTCCCCATGTTTGTAATGAAGGAAGTTTTTTCCTCATCTGAGGAATTTATTTTAATCTGATTATAACCAGAATATGCATCTAAGAAGCTCAATAATTCATGCCCTGCTGTGGAATCAATCATTTGATCTATATGTGGCAATGGGAATTAATCTTAGGGGCATGCTTTATTCAATTCAGTATAATCTATGCATACTCTCCACTTGCCATTCTTTTTAGGTACTACCACTGTGTTTTCTAGCCAGTTAGGGTACGTTACTCTCGTATCGAGCCAATCTTCAAGAGTTTCTATACCTCTTCGTCGATCACTTGGTTCTTGAATGGTCCTTGCTTTCTTTTCTTCTCTTTGAGTGGGGCCTAGCCTCATGCCTATATACACTTTCTGCTCAGGCTTTTGTTCAGATAACGGAACAGCTACGAGCTCCTCCGTAGTTGTTTTGATGTGCTCATCCTCCTCCGGTTCACGAATGACAACCGGTCTGGAATCTGTATCTGTGTGGTATAGTATACCTTCCGTGGTAACTTGATTTTCCTTCTCGTAAGTATTTTCTTTCGTACTTGTTTCTGCAATAATACCTTCCGTACCTATTTGGGTAGTAATTTCTTCCATGCATGTTTGGGCTGTGTTACCTACTTGGGGGATTCCCTTATCTCGTAATTCTTCTACCTATATTTTCTTGTTGTAGTGCACCACAGAGTTTATATTTCTTGCAGTCTGCTGATCTCCTTTGATTTGTTGAATCCCCCATTCAGAGGGGAATTTAATTACCTGATGCAACATGGAGGGTATCGCTTTCATGTCGTGGATCCATGGCCTTCCAATGATCACGTTATAAGCCATGTCAGTATCTATGACTTGGAACCTGGCACTCTTGATCACCCACTCAGCATAAGTGCTAAGCTCAATTTCCCCTTTTGTTATAACCGCAGAGTTATCAAACCCTTATATGGCTTGTGATTTTGGGATTACTTGATTCCCCAGTAGCATTTCTTCCACGACTCTTAGCAAAATGATATTGACTGAACTGCCTGGATCAATCAACACTCTTTTTACGTTAGTGTCATGAATAAGTAAAGATATTACCAGTGCATCGTTGTGCGGAAGCATTAATCCGCTGATATCTGCATCATCGAAGGTTATATCGTCTTCTTCCATATTTCACGAGCCCGTTTCCCCTGTGTAATTGTGAACTTTGTGGTTTTTTTGCAAATCACTATGTTTACTTCTTCACCCCCGTGTATCACGTTAACGGTTCATTTTGGAGAAGGAGGCTTTAGGGGCTCCTGCATGTTCCTCATATATGTCTGTTTACCTTTATCACTAAAAAATTCTGTTAAATAGTCCTGTTTTAACAAATTTTCTACTTCACCTTGTAAAAATCTACAATCCGTAGTTTTGTGCCCATCATCGTTGTGAAATTCACACCAGTGATATGGGTTTCTTATACTTGGATTTGACCGCATCTCTTTGGGCCACTTAATCTTGTCTCACATGTTCCTCAATATTGAGACAAGTTCAGTAGTACTTACATTAAAGGTATGATCCGCAATTTGAGTACTACCTCTAGGTCATTCATCTCGATTTTTCCTGGATCTAGACGAGGAAAAGACTAGGTCTCTTCCTTGTGGTCTATAGTTTGACCTAGTGTTTTCAAACCTGGGGCGGATATCGCGTCCCGAGGGTCGTAAGTAAGGATCGTACCTGTTTTTAACTGATCTTCTATCTGATTCAGGACGTCTGGATCTGGAATGATCTTCATCTCTCGAACGAGCAATGATGTCTTCTTCTATTCTGAGTTTAGTACTGTACTTGTTATATACATCGTTCCATATTGTAGCGGGGAATTCTCTTAGACTTTGCTTAAGTCGTCTCGTGGCTTCTGAGATTTTATCGTTTAGGTTGCCTGCAAATGCCATGGCTACCCAATTATCAGGTACCCTGGGTAACTGCATTCTTTCTCGTTGAAACCTGTCTACAAACTCACGGAGTAGTTCTGTGTCTCCTTGTTTTATTTTGAATATGTCTTCCATTCTCTTCTCAACTTTTTGTGCACCAGAGTGTGCTTTTATAAACGAATCTGCAAGCTCAGCAAAAGAGTCAATAGAATTTTCAGGGAGAAGAGAATACCAGGTTAGGGCCCCTTTGGTAAGTGTTTCCCCAAATGTTTTGACAAGGACTGATTCAATCTCTGGATTCGTTAAGTCGTTGCCTTTTACCCCAGTAGTGAAAGCAGTCACATGGTCGCGTGGGTCAGTTGTTCGATCATATTTGGGAACGTCAGGCATTTTAAACTTCTTGGGTATAGGCAAGGGGGCCGCACTTGGCTTCCAAGGTTGTTGAGAATATTTATTAACATCGATACCTTTGATGATAAACGGTACTCCAGGAATTTGTTCGATGCGATCGTTCTGCTCCTTCATCTGCTTCTGCATGGTTAGCAGTAAATTTTATAATTCTGAGTTATTAGATATACCTAGTCTCGTTTCGAGAGATTCATTAGGAGTATCTCATCTTCCTAAGTTTTCCAATCCAGATTGAGAATTTTCCATGGTGATGGTGTTATTGGAGGGTGGAATCGGTAGTGTAGGTAACACTGCCAGTAATCCTCTCACAAATTCTTGAAAAGCTTGGCTCACATACTCTGCAATCATTTGCTTTACACGATCTTGTTCCACAGTTTGATCATTACCACCATTGTTGTTATTGGATCTTTCTAGGGACTGTTCCCTCGAACCATATGGGGTTCCTGAAGGTGATGGAACTGGGGTTCCACTCCTTTGCTGGTTGTTGTTGTTGGGGTTTGACATAATTTAGAGAATATCACTTGAAAAGTAAACAAAGATTATCAGGTTCCAGGTAACGGAACCAATTTGTTTAACCAAAGAATTAAACCCTTTGACTAAAGCTTATTTTTAAGATGAATACGGGTTACTGATAATCAAGGTAATGGAGAAAAATGAATAATAGACAATATTGCAGATATATAGAAAATCGAAGTTGATTGTATTCAAGAATCAGATGCCTTTACAAGTTGTATTGTCCTCCCTTATATAGGAGATTCTTATAACGTACGAATCTTGCTATGGTTACTCATTAATGACTAATTATGACATTAATGAGGCGTTACAAAGGATAACGGTAATTGGGGTTCAGTTACATAACGTTCGAGTAATCAATTGTGGGTCCTTGAATCTGCCCGTAGCTTTGTCTAGATTCATTCTGAATGTGCCTCTCTCCCGTTTTTATCAAGTTGAGTTTCCCGTGGCTGATAAATTCGTCGGTTTACTGAACCGTGCCTCTTTGTACCGTACATCTTCAAATAATCACATCCAGCTGTCGCATTTTCCTGTGTCCACGTGACTGGCTGAGTTGTCAAAAGCTGGCTTACGTGTAAAACTCTTTTTTACCAATACAAATATGAAGTTATAATTAAACATGAAATATACAATGATAATAGAACTCAAAGCAGGAAATAAGTAAAAACTCCTTTCATTCAAGTAAGAACCAAGTCATTTCTCTCATCTCATCCTTCACCTTTCAAATTCGTGCAGCAATAAATATATAAGGGGTTCCAATATCTTTACGCACGAGTTATGCCGAGGACGTACGGCCCGATGTAAATATACATATAAATATATTGTGCATTGTCGAGAGTCGAACAACCCGAACCATATAATATATCAATAAATCTTGTCGAGGCGAACGGTCCCCTCCCATGAGAGTAGTGTAAATTTACCCCGCTCGCGGAATATATTTGCGAAGCGGTTGAACATAGTTTTTCTCAAGTTATCACAATATCGCTCCATTCTTTTTCAAACATGAAATTCAACTAGGAACTTTTGAAATATTTAAATCCACAACCTTCTCTTTAATCCAACAATTAGTAAGAATAAACAAAAAAAGGTATCAATAAAACATGATGTGAACCAAAATCTACCTGGACATAAGCATGAATAGTAGCTACACATGGACTCTCGTCACTTCGTGTGTACGTAGCACCCACAAAAAGAAATACATATTGATTAAGTTCACCTGTGGGATTAATTCCCTCTTACAAGGTTAAAAAAGAGACTTACCTCGTCTCAACGCCTACTTCCCGGTTCATGAATGTGCTCACACCCTCAAGTCGGTGCCGAATCAATTAAAACTAATCAAATAGTATATAAACTAATCAATACATGCTCAAAAATTTGTATTCTAACTATTAAAGAGGTTACCCAACCCTAAATGTATGATTCCTAAAATTCACCTCAAGACTCACATGCCCGGATTCTGGAAATTTTCGAAGAAAATTTTTTTCCATAACCTCATGAACCAAAAATATATGATTTTCATTAAATTTCATAACCATTTTCGTGGTAAAATCTCATTTTTTATCAAAACCTAGGTTTTTCATCTAAACTCATGATTTCCATAAATTTTCATGTTAAAATCTACCCATAATCTATGTATTAATCTCACATTAGGTAGAAATTACTTAACTTCAAAAGCTAAGTGGAAATCCTCTCCTTAAAAGCTCTCAAATCGCCCAAGAGTGCAATAAATAACCCCAAAACGCCTAAGTCCCGTTTTTAAAACTCACTGCGCAGCTGCCTCCTTCTTCGCGAACGCAAAGGGGCCTCGCGTTCGCGAAGGAAAACGGCCCTGGCCCCTGGAGACAACACATCGCGAACGCGACAAAGGCAACATGAACGTGGAGGCTCGCTTGGCCTACCCTTCGTGAACGTGAGGGCTTCTCCGCGAACACGAAGAATAATCAGCAGCCCAAGCCCAGCACAGGCTCCTCTACACAAACGCCAATCGCCTCATGCGAACGCAAAGGTCACAGGTCCCAAACCTTCGCGAACGGGGACTAGCAATAGCGAACGCATAGCACAAAATCCCCCAGCCCCAATTCCTTCTACGCGAACGCAAGAGTCCTTCTGCGTTCGCGAAGAAGGAAACGAGAACTAGAATTTCTGGTTTTTCAAACTTTTCTCTAAGGGGTCCGAAACTCACCCCATCTACTCGGGACCCCGTCCAAAGGCACCAACAAGTCTGAAAACATGATATGGACCTGCTCGAACTCTCAAAACGTGTAAATCAACAACGGAACTAAGAATCGCACCCTAAAACCAAATTGGATCAAAATATGAACTTCAAGTTTTCAAATCGCTCCGAACTCGCCGAATCATACTTAGTAGGAATGAGACCAAATTTTGCGGGCAAGTCTTAAATCACCATACGGAACTACTCCCGGTCTTAGAATACCATTCGGACCTTGATAACACCAAAACTACTCCAAACCAAATTTAAAGAACTTCAAAAACCTTCAAAGAACCAACTTTCGATATTAGGCACCGAAACGCTCCCGGCTCATCCAAAACCTGATCCGAGTATACGTCCAAGTCCGAAATTATCATATGAACCTATTGAAACCATCAAATTCAGATTCCGAGATCGTTTGCTCAAAATTTTGACCATAAAAAAAAAAAAGAGTTTTGTACTAATTCTAAATGCTAGATAAAGCTAGATTGATATATACTCTTTGAATGAATAATTTTAGAAAATAATAAAATTTTAGTTTTTGGTAAAAAGGAAAAAAAATGGAATAATAAATAAATATACAATCCCGTATAAAATGAAACGAAAAGGTAAAGTGATGTAATAATAAACACACACTACTTGGTCGGTATGCTACACGTCGCCAAAAGCAATTGCCGTTAAAGTGGGCGTTAATATTTTGCATTTGTTATTGTTGTTACTTTTAGGATACAAGCATTACATCATACATAATATCAATGATTATAAAATTTTAAAAATTACACAAATAGTTCTAAACTATGTGAATGGGCTATATATGAATGAATTATAAAATAAAACTTTAAAAGTTTTCTAGCTTTCTTGTCTTATGGAATGATAATTTTTTTATTAAAGTTTTTTTTTAAAATAACAATGACAATATGTAAACGTTGGCTTAGTTTATTCTCCATTGAAATAGACAAGAAAGTTCATATAACGACAATATAAGAAGATAAATAGTTAGCAGGCCGATTTTCTTGTTATACACATAGTATACTTTATGTCTATACACTCAAACAACTAAAAAATCTCATTTTTCTATGCACCATACACGAGGGATTTAGGCTCAAAATCTAATCTTTGTACCCACAACACTAAGTCTTATTCTAATATCACATGTCAAACTCAATGAGTAGCATAATTATACTGGCGGAGCTATCAACAACGAATAGTTAGTTGAATTGATAAAAGAAATTAAATTACCTCTAAAAAGACTGATTATATTTTATAAGTGAGACAATTACTAGAGCATATTATTAAATGATTCACTAACGTCATATCAAAACAAATAAATAATACAACTAGAGCAAGAAGATATGCAAGATCTCATAGTTTATTCTCGATTGAAATAGATTTATGTAGTCAAATTTTAAAAGAGAACTCATGCAATGAAGAAAACTAAGTTACCCCTAGAAAATTTGATAACCCAACAATAGCTGTTGTAGATTAAACAAAAACGTGATCCTTCATATAAAGGGAATAGGAGGTTCAACGTGTATGGCTATAAAACTTTGGACACAATATTTCAAAGAATTTGAAAGGTATTAGAAGTTTGAAAGGTATTAGAAGTTCTTGATAATTCGTATAGGGAAGGAATCTATATAAGTAATATTTTGGTGGATTCTAAATTCCTAAATATTATGAGTTATTACATATTTTAAATAAGGAAAGATATTGTGGTCAATTTTTTCTTATTAATTTGAAAGTCTTAAATATTAAAAATATTATTAAATGACTATTTTGTCTAGTGTAAATTCTATTCTTAAAGGGTAAAAAAGGAGAACGATATTAAGGGTCTTCGTGCTTTTAATATAGTACTAACTTTAGAGTACGCGCTTTCCGCATGTACTTTATTTATGTATTCCTTCGAGATTAATTATTTTAACTCTAATATCATAATATAAGTGATTTTGCAAAATCTAAAGATTTCTTTCACCGCAATGTTATTCTTGTAGAATTAAATTTATATATTCTAAGTTGTGTTAACATTAAAATAGTTTTACTTATATGATGAATTTAGAAAAATAACAAACTAATAATTAGTTAATTCAAATACTTAATTATTTATTCTCAATATTAAAGAAAATTATTTATTTTTGTTTATTCATATTTTTAATATTATCCCATCCCATATTTTAAATATTTACGTAACTATAATTTTATCTAGTAAGAATTCTATTTTAAAGGATAAGATATTAACGAATATTTTAGTTCGAATCTTTGTGTCCGGGTATTAGTATTATATTAATCATTTTTTGTATTAAACTAACTTTTCATTTCATCAAAAAAACTGTTCTTACAAAACCTGGTTGATGCTGACCATCATCCTCCTAATCACTATTACAAATATAGCTAAGCTAATTACACTATCAAGCAATTTACAACTATTATAAGTGTACTTGTTCAATCTTTACAAAGCTTGTTGCCATTTGCTTTTTTATCTTCCTTGTATGTATATGTGTAGAGCAATCTCTTTACATATCTTATCCACCACATATCTGCTTTTGTTGAATCTAAGGGAATTCCTTTCACGCCAATTACAGTACACTACCATCGCAAAAGCTGCAGTGGTAATATCAGCCATGCCATTTTTTCCTTTTAGTTGTATTATTGATCCAGTCTACCTCTGCTTGCCCGCACCCAATTCTTCTTGTAATTCCCAACCACCTTAGTATTTTGTCTCATACTATGCTTGTGTTTGAGCATTCAAAGAAAAGGTGGTTAAATGTTTCCACACTTCTAGCACAAAAAATACAGTCTTGTGGCACTTGGATTCCCAAACTTTAGTAGTCTGTCCATAGTGGCTAACCTTTGATGAATTTTCAACTATAAATGAAACTTGAACCTTGGGTGAACCTGTGTATGCATATAAATGCCCTTCCAGCTAACCTTGGGGAATTGAGGCAGCATCTGAATGTAGGCTTTTGAATTTGAATCCTGCCTTGCTTCACCATATCTGCCCATGATGTATTAAGGTTGGCCTGCATTGTGCTCTTCTGCACCAAGTATTTCTTTGCTTCTATTATCTTCCTGACCACCCAAGCTGCTGCCTTAGGTGTGTCCATTGTATCAATATCCTTCTGTTTTATGTAATAGCAATGAGTCCATTTGATTCATAATGCATCCTTCTTCATTGTTAGTGCTCATAACTATTTCAGAATTGTTGTTTTATTCCATAGCCTCATGTTGATGATGTTTAATCCCCTGCTGCTTTAGGCTGACAGATCTTGTCCCAAGCTATCATTGCTTTCCTAGATATGGCATTTGATCCAGTCCAAAGGAAAGTTCTACAAATGGTTTCAATCATCTTCATAATCTTCTTAGGCA
>ML320457.1:0-242362 GCA_005239505.1 Nicotiana paniculata
TCAATTCCTATATTACTTATCGACCACGTACACTTGCGTGTGCATTGGGAAATCAACCAACAATGTTGAAGAAGGACACTGCGACCAAGTGTAAATGATTGTCAAAAGGCTTTTGACGGAATCAAGGAATATTTGTCAACACCGCCACGCCCGAGCTAGGCAGACCTTTACTATTCTATCTTGCAGTATTAGATGGAGCTTTCGGCTGCGTCCTGGGGCAGCACGATGAAACAGGAAGGAAAGAACAAGCTATTTACTACCTCAGCAAGAAGTCCACTCCATATGAGGCCCAGTATTCTCTATTAGAAGGTACCTGTTGTGCTCTGACTTGGGTCGCCCAAAAGCTGAGACATTACTTCTGTGCCTACACAACATAACTCATATCAAGGATAGATCCACTAAAGTACATCTTTCAGAATCCCATGCCCACTAGAAAGCTAGCCAAGTGGCAAATCCTGCTGAGCGAATTTGACATTGTTTACATGACTCAGTATGCAATTAAAGGACAAGCTATGGCAGGCCACCTTGCTGAGAATCCCGTAGATGGAGGATACGAACCTCAGAAAACATATTTTCCTGATGAATAGGTGTCATTCATAGGAGAAGATATTGCAGAATCTTATGATGGTTGGAGGATGTTCTTTGATGGAGCAGAAAACTTCAAGGGAGTCGGTACTGGAGCAGTACTAGTATCGGAGACCGGTCAGCATTATCCGATATCCGCCAAACTCAGGTTCCTTTGCTCCAACAATATGGCCGAATATGAAGCCTGCATCTTGGGGCTCAATATGGCCATTGACATTAACGTCCAAGAACTGTTAGTAATCGGTGATTCAGACTTATTAGTATATCACGTACAAGGAGAATGGGCAATAAATAATTCCAAGATACTGTCGTATCTGCACCATGTACCTGAATTAAGAAAGAGATTCACAAAGATAGAGTTTCGGCACGTCCCCATAATCCCGAATGAGTTCGCCGACGCATTAGCTACTTTGTCCTCAATGATCCAGCATTCGGACAAGAAATTCATTAACCCTATTCCCATAAAGATACATAATCAGCCAGCTGACTGTGACCATATCGAGGAAGAAGCAGACGGAAACCCTTGGTTTCCTGACATCGATAAATACTTGGCAAAATGAGAATACCCCGAGGTAGGAAATTCCACTCAGCAACGCACACTTCGGAGATTGTCCAACATTTTTTCCACAGTGGAGGAATCCTCTATAGGAGCACTCCAATTTGGGTTTATTAAGGTGTGTTGACGCAAAAGAAGCATCAAAGTTGCTGGAAGAAATTCATGCAGGGACTTGTGGCCCACATATGAACGGTTTTGTTCTAGCAAAGAAAATACTCCGAGCTGGTTACTTTTGGATGACTGTGGAAAAAGACTGCATCCAATATGTTCGGAAGTGCCACCGCTGCCAGATATATGGGGATATGATAAAAGTGACTCCAAATGAGCGCAATACAACCAACTCGCCATGGCCGTTCGCCGCTTGGGGTATGGACGTTATTGGACCAATTGAGCTTGCCGCTTCCAATGGCCACAGGTTCATTTTGGTCGCCATTGATTACTTCACTTAATGGGTCGAAGCAGCCTCCTACAAAGCAGTTACTAAGAAAGTTGCGGCCGACTTTGTCCACGACGGCATTGTTTGTCGGTTCGGAGTTCTAGAGTCAATCATCACCGACAATGGTTCTAACCTCAACAGTGACTTGATGAAAGCTATGTGTGAAACTTTAAAGATCAAACACAAGAATTCCACATCATACAGACCTCAGATGAATGGAGCCGTAGAGGCTGCTAACACAAACATCAAGAAGATACTAAGAAAGATGATAGAAAGGCACAAGCAATGACATGAAAAGTTATCATTCGCTTTACTGGGATACCACACCACTGTTCGCACATTAACAGGGGTAACTCCCTATATGCTAGTTTATGGTATAAAGGTTGTTATTCCTGCCGAAGTGGAGATTCCATCTCTAAGAATTATACAGGAAGCTGAGCTCAGCGACGCATAGTGAGTAAGAAGCCGTCATGAGCAACTACCCCTCGTAGACAGGAAAAAATGAATGCAGTATGTCCTGGTCAACTAAATTAGAACAGAATGTCTAGGGCCTTCAACAAGAAAGTCAAGCCGAGACAACTCACACCAGGGAAGCTGGTGTTAAAGGAAATCTTTCTACATCAAGATGAAGGCAAGGGGAAGTTCTCTCCAACTGGCAAGGTCCGTACATGGTTCATAAAGTGCTGATAGGAGGAGTACTAATACTTGTAGAAATGGACGGAGATGTTAGGCTGATACCGATAAATTCAGATGTAGTCAAGCACTACTATGTGTAATCTCTATTCTTTCTCAGTGATGTAATTTGAACTACGCCTGACCTGATTCTCTTTTAAGAGGGATACGTAGGCAGTCGTATGGGTTCGGTCACAATTCAATAAAACTCTATTTTTTCCCGCAATTTGAAACTGGGGCAGAATTTTGAGGAGGACCCTCAAAATTCTGAAGCAAGTTCAGCAAGTCACGGAGCGAGTAGCGGTCAGAGGCCTCCACCCACAAAACTAGGGTAGAATTTTTAGGAGGACCCTCAAATTCTGCAGTAGGAGAGGTTACAATGTCTCGAACCGGGTCACGTCATTGGTTCATCTAAAACTATTTTAGATTATATATTATACTTTTACATAATCATGCATATTTATTTATTTTGAAAGAACTTGTTTAGCAAACGCTGCCCTGATGATACATACAGTATCATCATGATCAAGCAAACGAGCCAAGTAGAGCCAACGGGAATGCGAACTAACCTTCCCCCCTATTTACAAAACTCACGATTTTTCTTTGGATGCAGGAATCAAGATTACAAAAATCCCAAAACACACTATCCACCGAAGGACAAATACTATTCAAAGATACGACTCTCAAAACCGTCGCACATGCCAACATTTATTATCAGCAAGAAATAATTCTTCATAAATTACAATGCTCACAACGGTCACAATACTGCGATCTATTACCAGTTAAGGATTTCTATTGTAATTTATTTAATTATTGCATAAGGCTACTATTCTGCCTTCTGAGACTAAACGCTGTCTCCGTCTGCATTCGCATCTTGCATAAGGCTACATTTCTACCTTCCTAGACAAACAATGTCTCCATCTGCATTCGCATCTTGAATAAGGCTACCTTTCTGCCTTATGAGAATAAACGCTTTCTCCATCTGCATTCACATCTTGCATAAGGCTACCTTTCTGCCTTCCGAGACTAAACGTTGTCTCCATCTGCATTCGCATCTTGCATAAGGTTACTACTCTGCCTTCAGAGACTAAATGGTGTCTCCCATTTACTTTTCAAAAGCAACCCCTGTCTCTATCATTCGCTTCCTTTCGGGCTAAGCTCTGCCCTTTTTAAAATTCGCAAGACTAATCTTTTTCTTGTCAGCATCATGCTATTGCATCTTCATGGGCTGAAATATCGCCAACCTATCCCAAGGCGTCATCGTTCGGAGTCACCATCTTCATCGCCCGAGAACACCATGTTATGGCCTGAGGATCTCTCTTTTTATCATTTTGCATATCATTATTGAAAGGCGTCATGGTTCGGAGGCACCATCCTCATGGCCCGAGAACATCATTTCATGGCCTGCAAATCCCTCATCAAAGCAATTCATGGCCGAGGACATCATGGTCTAAAGACATCATGCTTAACCGTCCAAAGACAACATTCATAGTCCAACGAGAATTTGCATCATGTTTAAATTATGCACAATATACGCTCGTATTGTTTATTTGATCGTAATTCGGCAAGCAACAACCATCCAGGTAGGAGCGGTCCCGCTCCTGATCTCCTAACTATCCCGTAAGCCGTTTGCTCAGCTAACCCTGTACTTTGCGTCCGTTCTTGTAAAACTTCATCAGTATACATCACCGATGACCCACGAACTACATACGACCTGATTCCTGTAAGACCAGGGATATGTAGGCAGCTCAAGAACTAGGGTGCCACTATATATTTACCCGACAACTCTTTCATCCTTCCCGGGTAAAGAGGGGTACCTGTTGATACCCAATTTTTTCTAAAATTTGTATATATGCCTCCAAAATCACTCGTTATAATAATTGGTATTTTTCTGAAATTTTTCATATTTTTATTAACTTCTTTTCAAATTTATTCAGTAATTTTTATATTCAATAATTATTCATAAATTGTATTATAAATAACTTCAAAATATTTCCCAGTTCAATATATAATTTTTAATCCTATTAGGATTTAATTATTTCACAAATTAGTCAATTTGGCATTATTTGACCATAATTACAATAATTTTTGCAACTATGGCCTAATTGTACATTTTATACCATTTAAATCAATAATTATTTTATTTTATAATTTTTTTGTTCATTAATTACCTTAATTTCATTTATTTAGAATTAATTTCATTTTATATAATTATTATCTATTTTTTTATCTATTTTTTGTGTATTTAACTAATAGCCACATTTATTCAAATTCTACCCTTATTTCTAACCCAACCCATCAGACATTAATCATCCTAATTACCCAGCCCAGACCTAAAATACTACCCGGCCCAACCCCATGACTAATCTAAGCCGTTGATCAATTTAAATCAACGGCCCAAATTAGTGTTAGCATAATTAAATCTAGACCTACCCCCTACCAACCCCTCATTTCACTTGGTCTCTCAACTCTCTCTTTCTCTCTATCTCTCTCTGGTTCTCTCTAGAACCTTCCCTTGCCTCCCTCCTCCGATGGAATTTGTTCGTCTTCTCCGGCTAGTTCCCTCGCCGAAAACTATGGTCTTTCATTATCTCCTGGTTATTGCTCCACCCTAAACCGAT
Source organism: Nicotiana paniculata (assembly GCA_005239505.1). Classification (NCBI taxonomy): domain Eukaryota; kingdom Viridiplantae; phylum Streptophyta; class Magnoliopsida; order Solanales; family Solanaceae; genus Nicotiana; species Nicotiana paniculata. Next base: position 4,871 of record ML320457.1, read on the forward strand.
CTAATGACACCCTAAGGCCCTCAGGCAAACCTAGAGAGGTTTAGCTCCTACCCATGGTCCCTCATGCCATCTTTTGGCCTCCTCCGTCCGTTTGAGTAAGAGCCATGACTTTTCTGGCTAATGCTGGCGACATCTTTAAAGTTTTTCTTATTTTTCAATTCTCTGAAACCCTAACTCCTGGTTTTTACGATTTACTTTAGAACTGTCTCAGATCTCTGTATATCGTGAAGCTTTTTGCATGTTTTCTTTGAAAACCTTCCTATTCTAAGTGATCCTTCATCTCAAAATTAGGGTTTCATAACCCCTCTTCCAAAAACGATTTTCTTCTATTTTAATATCATTATATGACTCCTTAAATAATTCCATGATTTACTCGAAGTTCTCTTTTCATTTTTTTTTTTAAACCCTAGGTTTTTCCTAATTATGAGTTTGTCTTTAACAAATATTTTTGTTTAAATGCATGAACTCTTATTTCTCATAAGTTTTAAAGCTTTCTATGTTTTTGCCATGTTTTTGCTTATTATGGTCCATGACTATTCTCTATGCTTATATCATTTTCAATGTTACTTCTTTGTCTCTAAACATGCGTGATTTTGCTCCTATAGTCACTAGGGTTTCAACTCTCTTATTCCCATTGTTCATTAAAATGTGTGATAGCCTTTAATCTCTGATTATATGTGATTTTTTGCCTTGCTGTGCTTTTTGTTTGCATATTATTTGCCTAACTGATTTTGTTCCTGTTCGAATCCCTAACTTTCTGCAACTTTACTTTGTTTGCATCCCTGATTCATGGAGATTTGAAAAGCCCCACTAATTTCTTATGAGATGTTCTTACTGACTTCCAACTTTGTTTTCCTACCTTGTTACATAATTGATTAATTGTTGATTGATTACTATTTCCTTAAGTGATATCTTCTGAACCTTGTCTCAATTGCATGGTGAATTTGGGTGAAATTGTTTCCTTATATGTCAGGCATAGGAACTTTCCTTAATTATTATTTTACCTACTGGCCGTTTCAGTTTAACCCCTTCAATTAAGGGATACCTAATTGACTATTGTACTTACATTGTTCTTATATTTCTCTAAGCTATATATGGTTAATTCCCTGTGAATCAGTCCCACAATCACTGGTTAATTTTGATTCTTTTCCTTATTTTTTCTACAAGCTTTCAAGCTATATATACACACTATTCATTCGTTACAATGACGAACTAATCTGTTAAAAATGTCTCTCACTATTTCAAAGAATCTCTGCTCTCTCTTCTGTGCTAACAACTACTATTCTAAGTTAGCCGGCTGCACGCGAAGGCTAACTATTGTGCATCTCTTACTTTCTTGTTTGTATTAATGCTTTCTTCACTTCATTTATATGTTCTAATTTAGGTTTCAGTCCTCAAACCATCATGTTTCCATTACTGTTGTAATTCAGTATGTTTCCAACTTGCTTACTTATTCTTCATCATGTATCTAGGATCTCGAACTCCCCTCTGCATGTTTAAATTAGGATTTATTTGGTTATGACCAACATGTTCCTGTACAATTAACACCTACTTCTTACATGCCTATGAATGGTACATTAGTTTACCCATGGCCTTAGGTGTTAATCTGACCTAGCACTGTGACCCCTGATCCTCTAGACCCTTAGGAGTTCCTGATTGTATGTCTATGTGTGTATCTGCCTGCTGTATGTCTACCCTTACATGCTCAGTATTTGTCCCTCAAATCCCATTACCCCTGTTTGTGATTGTTGGACTATCCTTGGTCCTTTGTGTGATAATAAGCTTCCATTTCCTTCTTCAAAATTATTTTCTTACTTACCTTTTCTCAAAACTGTTTCCTGCTAAAATTGTTTTAAATAAAAAATACTCTCACATATATTAATAGAAGTATAGGTTCATCCCCCTTCGTGTGAGCACTTCTTTGGGACCCTTTGAGTACCCTTTGAACTCTGACACACAAGGCTGGCACTTCCACACTACACATGTTTAACTCTTTGGCTATGTCTGGGTGTGAGCACTTCCCGGGAGACCACGAGGTCCTTAGGGAACTCTGATACACCCGGACTATGAAAGGGTATGCAACACCATAAGGCACTGAGGTTTGTATGATCTGGGCCTAATTGGAGGCTCCCTATATAAGTAACTTCTTATTTTTCCTTTGGTTGTGTAATTCATAATTCCCTGGCCTGTATTAATTTGTAACCAACTCAGGGGATGGATAATGAAAAAGGAGGGGTAACTACGCATTCATTATCTATTAAAGGGATAGAAATCATGCTATTAGACTTTATTTCCTAACTGTGCAATAGACATCATGTTTAGGCCCATATGTTAAAATTCATTCATTAAAAACAATGCAATTTGATTTTATTTCCTATATGTCCAATAGAGATCATGTTTAGGCCCATACGTTCTATTTCATGCATTACAAATCATGTTTATTAGGTCTCATACTTACTGTTTCAGCATGTTCACTTTTACTTAGAAAAATACTGCTAATAAATGGTATCCTTTACTATCATGCTCAACACTGCCATGTACGCTTAGAAATCCTGTTCTAGTATAAACAATAATAAAATAAATTATCACTCCAGCATCTTTTGAAACCATGATTAATATTACGACTACTGAGCATTTAGAAATCATGCTTAGGAATTCTGCATAGGCATCATTCTGCATCTCTACCTGTGCATTAGATATCATGTTATAGGGTCCTAATCGCTCAACTACATTTAGTCTGATTACTGATGTATAAAAAGGTATAACAACCTCACGAAGTTTTCTCGAAAAAAACAACAACTGGTAATGCTTCATTGTTCTGAACAACCTAGAACATCATGCTTAGGTAACAATTTGCAACATTTCCTTTAATAATTCTGTTAATACACATTGTCCCCCGCCTAGGCACGCCTTAGGTGACTAAATTTCCAAAAATTAGAAATCTGTATCTCTTGTGTATGTTGCTGAACAATAATAGGTACTTTTATACCAGTAGGCACACAGATTAGAGCATGTTTTTTTTGAGTAATAAAACAAGTCTGCCTATCTTTTTATCGTTTGAATTCACCTAGATACCATGTCTTAGGATATTAATCAACAATACTTCCCTTACATGTGTTTGAGTCGTGCTAATTATATGCATTATCTGCGGAGGAAAATCTGAGCCTCATATATGCTCTTATGTGCTTCCCACTGACTGCAGTCCTACATGTTCTTTGCTTGTAGCATTAGAATTTTACCCCTTTAAACCTGAGGGTCTACCTAGTACCTACCCTTTAGGATAGTAGTCCTAACCTCCTCCAGGACTGATATGATGGGACAGTTAATAGTACGCAATAGAACTTGTGACCAACACACACTTTAATTACCATCACGGGGTGGGAAGGGTAGAATATGGATACGATGACCAGTGCGCTAATATCACGTGTACCCCTCTTTGAGGAGTGATTACTGCGTATTGCATTGATGTGATCCATATTATTATAAACCTAGGACACCTGTGTACTCTGGTTCATAATCACCCCTATTGTTTTCTAAAAACATGTATGCTCAAGACTTAAATCACCTCCTATTTGAGCCTTTACTTGTTATTTGTTAGTTTTACAAATTCATGAAACCATTCGGCAGGGAACCCCTTAGGTGCCCTAACGCACAGTTAAAATCGTTAGGTGGCTACTTTTCAAAATATGCAAACCCCTTTCCCAAAAGGAAAGTTTTCTCAACCAATGTCATGAACCCGATCTTCCACGAGGAAGAGGAAAAAAAGGGTGCGCGACACTCATATTACCAAAATAGATCCATGCATGTAAGTCTATGGGTGTAGGATTACCTTTTGGAAGATATCTTGCAAAACCCTCCTTTTGAGTTTATGAAGAAATGTTATAAAAATCAATGGATTTCATGTGTAGATTGAGTTAGTTCTAGTGTGGATATATAGGATTCACTCCAAGATAATGGCGATTTCTTATCTTCAAAATAGGAGGAGTTGAGGGTGTTGAGATAGTGGAGGAGAGCTCTAAAATTCTTCCAAATCAAATGGGAGAAATAAGCACACAAAATGACTTGAAAGGACCTGAAGCTGGGGCACGCCCAGCCTCGTGAAGTGAGCCTCACTTTGTTGCCCACAACATACAAGGGAAAACAATATATGCGCCCAGTCTGGAGAAGTGACCCTCACTTCCTTATCCGCCAAAATAGCCGGGTGATCTAACTTTGGTGATTTGATCATAACATTTAGTAGGAATGTCCAAATGACGAATCGCATGATGCGTTAGCAACTAGACTCAAAAGGCTACACTCCAGAGGCAAAATACATTGGAAATATATTTATATTATGAGTGTTATACCCATTAAAAATCAAGTGTTGTGCAAATTTGGACACCTATTCCACTTAACATTTTTCAACTCGTTCCAAACAACCTCTTTCCACTTATAAACCTCCTTAATATGTCCCAAAACACTCTACATACGTATTTACAAGTCAAAATAATATGGTTCCATCCCATAGATCTCCATTAATACTCGAATACGTTATTCCCAAGTACCATTGGAACACATTAAAAATCTTAAATCAATCGGAATTTAATGGGTCCTTACATTCTCCCCCGCTTAGGATTAGTCTGTAAAGACCCGTAAAAGTTTATTGTTTAAAATAATACCCGAATAAGTCCACAAGTTGTTATAACTGTAGAAATTCTTAAAACAGACATAATTTTCTGTAAAAAGTACCCCAGAATTTGAAAGATGAATTTTCCAGAAATTTGGGCGTTATAAGACGCACTATGTGATCGCGTAACGTGTATGCGCACCGCATAATGATCGCATACATGGGCAGAATCACTGCCCAATTTGAGGACAACTATGCGGTCCAAAATACGATCGCATGTTGGTTCTGCGGACCGCATAGTTATCGCATTCTTGCCCATTGATTTTGGCGAGGGAGGTTATGCGACGCACTATGCGATCGCATAACGTGTATGCAGATCGCATAGTGGTCGCATACCTGCCCAATGTTTTTTAAATTTTGGCCCATCTTGAGGGTGTCACGACCCGGATTTCCCACCCTCGGGATCTGTGATGGAGCCTACTAGTTGAAGCTAGGCAAGCCAAAACATAATTACCTTATTCATTAACATGTTACCTCATTTAACAATTATCAGTGTTGGTCCCAAACGCACACGCAAGTATACGTGGTCGACAAGTAGTATAGGATTGTAAGTCTAGATAACGTACCCACAGAGACTTGTGATTCACTATCAACTAAATTAAACCCAAACAATTAATCTATTCAAGCGAAGACTAACGTATGAATATTTAACTAAAATTAATCTAGAATAGTAAACTATGAAATTAATGAAATAATTGGCGAGATTTTAGATACGAATTCAATGAGATTCGATATTCTAGAGCTATGAGTTAGTTAACAATCCTGTTGAGTTTTCCACTTAAATCGTCTGATTAATTTATCCGGTTTATTGATTGACGAGGTTAATAATGCTCGTAGCCTTCTCCCGAAGTACAACTCGCCTTTTCAAGATAACCTAACGCCTATATTCCTATGAAATTAGGATTAACAAGAATGCATTAATAATTCCCGTATAATAACCAAGCAAGGCGATTAGGTATATTCCTATCCTAACTGCAAATTTGCACCCCTGGAGAGTTAAGATCTTGCTCTACCCAATTTTATATGCAATCTAGAATTCCCTCTCCCGAGTTCAATCCTAGATTCGTAGGTAGTATTCAATTGGTGATAGAGCAATCAAATAATTAAGCGCAAGATCGAATAAATAATCCAATATGATAAAACAATAAGAACAATTTAAGCTTCAAACTACAACGTTCATGTAGCACCCAAAACTCTAGAACTAATAAACTATGAAATTAAAGGAAGAGAGGAGAAGAAAAACTAGGTAGAAGCCTCCATCAAGCGTGGTGCGTATTCCTTCACGTCAAAAATCCCTCAAAGTTGTGTTTTTGGGTCTATTTATATGTTTGGGATAAACCATAAACGTGTTGGAGAGTTCTATTCAAACCGGGAAACACTTAAAACCTTCAAAATTCGAATTGGACCGGACCAGGGATCCCACGAATTAAGCCCCAAACGCCCAGCTATAGCCAGGCCAGGCCTGGTGTTAGGGCTCTAACGCCAACTATAGCCTGGTATGAGTAGGCTTTATGGCTCAAACGCCCGACTATATCCCGTGTCACTCCTTTTCGACTCTTGAGCGTATTTTTGATGATTATGCATCCATTTAGCTCGGCTTCCATCTCCAATTCACCTACACATGAAATAGACACCATTATGCATATATGACGTGTATTTTTATCATTAACGCACATAAAATGTAAGGTACATAATGTTTTAAACCATGAATTCTAGCCACGCATCAACACCCCACACTTAGACTCTTGCTCATCCTCGAGTAATGGGACAATCTACTACCCGTCAACACGTACACATTTCATTATCAAGGAGTATTTTACTTTTCAAGTTAGCCAAATCTAGAATCAATTAGGACTTTTAAGGTAATGTAGGCTATGGGACGGGTAGGATATATTTAGGAATAGTGACTAACCCTCCTCAGCACTTTAATACACTACCTTCACAAATCAACACATATTCTTCTCAACCAATTCCCTTGCCACAATTCATATTTAACATAGCCCTTTTTCAATTAAGAACTTCTATATTTTCACTAGCACAAATTAATAAAAACATGGAGGTGTGTATCTTTTTGTACATACTTCTACTATCATTTTTTTTCTTTTTTTCCTACACACACTCCATACATGAAGATTCAATGGCTAGTGACTTTTGAATACTATTTTAGTGCACCCACGAGCCCTTACATGGCTCCACACAAAAACTAATCCCCATTATCCCACCTTACTTCTTTTAGCGACTAAGTGACGTAGGAGGAAAAGGTGCAAAAATATCAATTTAAGAACAATAGAGGGGTACGACTTGTAATGTAGGAACCAAAGAAAAGGTCAAACGGCTCAAAGGGGCTAGCAGCGGAAATTTTTAATTTTTATGTGACAAGCACATCCACGGTCAAGCAAGAAAATTCCTACGTCATCTCCTAGACTAGCATAACCTACAATTTCGCTTTGATTAACACACGTGGTAAGTTCTTGACTACACAGGATAGCATAGAAAATCACTAAACCTCACTAAAACATTTCACATGACTCAATCACAATGGTTTTATTCAACTCTCAAGTCAATAAAGAACACAAAATTGAGTGAGTTAAGCAATATTACAATATGTAGCATATAAGTCAAACAACTGAGCTAAGGCGTCAAAAAATAGGCTATTTATTTTTACTCAGGCATCACATGTCAAACCAAATATAAGGGAAAGCAACGTGTATTTCATAATCTAATATTCCGGCACGAAACATGTCAATGGGTATTTCTAAGAGTAACTCAGTTCCTTCCTAACTACTCTAAAAAAAAAATTTAAATACCCGGTTCAAGTTACACCGTCGAAAAGAACCGGTGCCCAAAGAAAAACCAAGGGATACTACCTAACTATCCTAAAAAAAAGTAAAAATCTTTTTGGTGTTTCTTAAATCAGATTTTATCCCTCAAGAAAATTGTCCAATAAATCCATCATTGGGAAAAATCCAAGATTTTTCTAAAAAAATAATTTTATACAATTACACTTCAGAAAGTAGTTTCCCCACCTCTCACTTATGTTATGTATAGTCCTCGATGCATGATAACAAAGAAAAACATTAAAACAATGGTGAGAAATACTCCCTGAGACCCTCTCGGGCATAGCGCGGACATGATTCTCAATATTTCGAGTCGGGATGACCCCACACTTAAGCTCAAACATGCCCCTCAGCTTCAACTTTTGGGTACTCACACTTCCCCTACTCTGCAAATAAAAACAACACAAAACTCGTCACTAAAAAAAAATAATGAAAAGATATACAGGCTGGGTTGCCTCCTAACAAGCGCCTTATTTATAGTTGTGGCACGACTCTGCTTCTTTACAACTTTTCCTTCCACTTTGAGGATATGAATTGCGTCCCTAATTTTGCATCAATTTTTCTGTCACGTTCATGGGGTGGTGGTGTAAAAAATGAAGGAACCAAGCCGTAGGTGTCGCATCTTGCACTTCTTGGCCCTTAGGTGAGGGATGTCATTTTGTCTCCTTGGCATCACAAATTTCAGAATATAAACACTTTTTTCCCCATCCATTGACTCCTCTATATGCCCGACTGGATCAATTCCCATGCCACCAACCAAACACAATGTTGAAAAGTGTTTAGAATGAGGTCCAATACGCTCCAACTCAAAAACTGCATTATTTTTTACATCCTCTATTCTATACTCTTCATCAACCTTGACACCATTAATAATTTGGTTGGATATTTGGATTTCCTCTTTCCGCTCCACAAGATGGTCAGTATCCACAAATATTGATGGTAGGGCATCAGACCCCTCAACCTTTTTATTCAATTGAGCCTGTAGGTCATGGATATCTGAGCGAAATTGGTCTGTATCTTGCCTGAGCTCAGTTCTTCCTTCTAGCAGTTGCTTTGTCATATTTGAAAGACCATCACGAAGAAACTAATGAGATTTTATTAGTTGAGCTTTTTCCTCTAGCCAAGATTGGCTCATTATATTTGCTTCTTCAAAATTATTTTCTGGTGGGATCTCGCTCTCTTCGTCGAGTTGAGGTTCTTCTTGGAAATTCACCATTAATTCCTCCACTTTATCCTGGAGTCTTTTGATAGCTAAGGCATCAAGAACTTGTTGCTCGGCTATCATGTTCTGTTGCTCCGCTTCTTGTCTCATCAAGTCCATAATACGAGCCACACTTTTCATATCCTCCACTTCCTTTCTCCTATCAAACTCATTAACATTATTAGATACATTACAATAAAAGCTCTGAGAAGGATGATGAGAATTAGGACAACCATTCCAATGGCCACCTTGACAACCACACACATTACAAAAATTCCACACATTAGATTGAGATGGACAATATTTCCACATGTGTGGTCCTCCACAATATGGACAATGATCGTCATAAGAATAACCACTATTCGACCAATTATCATTCCAAGATTCCATGTCAAGAAAGATAGTAAAATATTAAATTAAGATACAAATAAAAAATAAAAAATAAAAACTTAAATAGACAAAAGTTAAAATTCAATCTAGTAGAATAGTTAATTTCTAAGTCCCCGGCAACGGCGCCAAAAACTTGCTGGTTCCAAACGCACAAGCAAGTATACGTGGTCGACAAGTAGTATAGGATTGTAAGTCCAGATATCGTACCCACAGAGACTTGTGATTAACTATCAACTAAATTAAACCCAAACAATTAATCTATTCAAGTGAACACTAACGTATGAATATTTAACTAAAATTAATCTAGAATAGTAAACTATGAAATTAATGAAATAATTGGCGAGATTTTAGATACGAATTCAATGAGATCCGATATTCTAGAGGTATGGGTTAGCTCACAATCCTGTTGAGTTTTCCACTTAAATCGTCCTATTAATTTATCCGGTTTATTGATTGACGAGGTTAATATTTCTTATAGCCTTCTCCCGAAGTACAACTCGCCTATTCAAGCTAACCTAACGCCTATATTCCTATGAAACTAGGATTCACAAGAACGCATTAATAATTCCCGTATAATAACCAAGCAAGGCGATTAGGTATATTCCTATCCTAACCGCAAATACGCTCCTCTAAAGAGTTACGATCTTGCTCTACCCAATTTTATATGCAATCTAGAATTCCCTCTCCCGAGTGCAATCCTAGATTTATAGGTAGTTTTCAATTGGTGATCAAGCAATCAAATAATTAAGCGCAAGATTGAATAAGTAAACCAATATGATAAAATAATAAGAACAATTCAAGCTTCAAACTACAACGTTCATGTAGCACCCAAAACTCTAGAACTAATAAACTATGAAAATAAAGGAAGAGAATAGAAGAAAAACTAGGTAGAAGCCTCCTTCAAGTGTGGTGTGTGTTCCTCCACGTCAAAAATCTCTCAAAGTTGTGTTTTTTGGTCTATTTATATGTTTGGGACAAACCCTAAACGTGTAGGAGACTTCTATTCAAACTGGGAAAAACTTAAAACCTTCAAAACTCGGATTGGACCGGACCAGGACCCCGGGCGTTAAGCCCCAAACGCCCAGCTATAGCCAGGCAAGGCCTGGACTTAGGGCTCTAACGCCCAGTTATACCTTGTATGACCAGGCTTTATTGCTCAAACTCCCAGCTATAGCCCGGGTCACTCCTTTTCAACTCTTGAGTGCATTTTTTATGTTTATGCATCCATTTAGCTCGGCTTCAATCTCCAATTCACCTACACATGAAATAGACTCCATTATGCACATATGACGTGTATTTTTATCATTAACGCACATAAAATGTAAGGTACATAATGCTTTAAACCATGAATTCTAGTAACGCATCAATCAACAATCGCATGCAACAATGGAATTTAATAATAAAGCGGAAGTCTTGAATTATAGAAAACAAATTGAATGGAAATGTGGAAAATTCAACGTAAGCCTCTATCCAAGACTGGTGTCACAATACTCACGAACTACTAAGAGTACTAAATACAATCGTATGAAAGAAAACACGACCGTTTGTCTCGAGTACAATGAGATAACAGACTTAAATAATCGATAGAGGAGACGTCGGGCCTGCGGACGCTTACAGGGCTACCTCGGTATCTTGCTGGACTGAAGGTTTGCTCCCGCACTATTGCTGCTACCCAAGACATTGATCTGTGCAAAAGAACACAGAGTGTAGTATCAACACAACCGACCCTATGTACAGAGTAAGTGCCGAGCCTAACCTCGGCGAAGTAATGACGAGGATAGGACACGACAACAAAATGTACCTGTGCAGTTCAATAGTATAGCAGAAACTAAACAAGAATACAATTACGGGGAGAACATGATGGGGTAAGAGATAGAAAATACTGAAATGACAGAAACGAAAACAGCAGTCAAAAATATCTGAAAATAATAACGGGAATTACAGACTAAACAGTGAAAGATACGGCACGACATGTCCCTTCGTGCATAAACAATATAAAACATGGGCACTTAATGTCCCCTCGTGCATAAAAATTATAAAACATGGCACAGAATGTCCCCTCGTGCATAAATAATGTAAAACATGGCACGGAATGTCCCCTCGTGCATAAACAATATAAACATGGCACGGAATGTCCGCTCGTGCATAAATAATATAAAACATGGCACGGAATGTCCCCTCATGCATAAATAATATAAACATGGCACGGAATGTCCCCTCATGCATAAATAATATAAAACACGGCACGGAATTTCCCCTCGTGCATGATCAATATAAAACATGGCAAGGAATGTCCCCTTGTGCATAATTAATATAAGCCATGGCACGACATCACCCTTCGTGCTTTAACACTCTTCCTCACTCAAAAAAAAATCACACACAAGGGCAAGGAAATAAACAGAATAAAAATAGAAATCCCGGCAAGGGAACATCAACTAAATAATTAAATCCCGGCAAGGGAACATCAATTAAACAATTAAATCCCGGCAAGGGAACTATACAATAAAAACAGTAATCTCAACATCCCACCAAGGGAGACAATATCAAAAGAAAGAATAACCCGGCAAGGGTATATTTTGGTAACTCTTTCTCTTTCTTTCACTTTCATTCCATGATTTATTCTATTACTCGAGCCAATGCTCCAAAGGATGTAATTGTCTCATATCCCCTCATCATTCATTTTACAATTTGAGCCAATGCTTTAAAAGATGTTATTATCTCATATATCTTCATTACTCATTTTACCATTTGAGTCAATGCTCCAAAAGATGTAATTATCTCGTATATCTTCATTACTCGTTTCACAATTTGAGTGAATGCTCCAAAAGATGTGATTATCTCATATATCTTCATTGTTCGTTTCACAATTTGAGCCAATGCTCCAAAATATGTTTAAAGATTACGATTCCCTTCATATGCCCTTTACAACATATAGAAATCATCAATTAGTCATAGAAATTACAGCAAAGTAAGAATATTCACAATATAGGGACTCACTGTCATGTTAGACACTAATGTATAGATACTCGTCACCATGCCTATACATCGTATTTGACAATTAGAAAATAGAAAATAATACTCAACTCATATTCCCTCAAGCTAAGGTTAGACCAAACACTTACCTCGGGTTCAAAGTATAGCAATCAACCCTCTAACAATGCCTTTCCTTTAGAATTCAACTCGGGAATGGTATTATCTAGACATAATCAACTCAAGTATATCAATAAGGATTCAATGATTCAATTACATAGCCTAATTATCCATTTCCTAGCATTCTTTCAAAATTATCAAAATTCGACCCCGGGCTAGCTCGCTCGGATTCTTATAACTCTCGAAGTGAACACTCACCCAAAGCGTAAGGATCATTAATATACGATTTTTACTTGATTTCATGGCTAATTCACAAAAAATTCTCAAATAATCACAAGTTCTACGTTACTACCCAACTTCTTGAATTTTTGCACTAGTTTATGTAGTTAATTAAACTAGGATGCATGCATGAAACTAATTTCCGGGTGGAGTTCACTTACCTTACAAGACCTGGTTGATATCTCTTAAAATGGAGGAAATCGCCTAAGGAAGAAGATGGAAAATAAGAAAAATGGGATTAAAACCCGTATTTAAAAATCACTGCCTTAACAGTGATCTCGCACCTGTGGCTTTGGGTCCGCTCTAAATATACCAATTCATTTCAACGCGTGAGGATCTCGTCCTCGATTCTGAATCACAAGTAATATGCATATCGTGCCACTCGAAATATTCCATTTCCTTCATTTAAATATTTTTCGTTAAGCAAAATTTCAACACGTAATAGTAAACACAGTTAACCCCACATAATTTCTCTGTACAAGTATTCATATGAGTAGATTTTTGAGTTACGAAGCTCGACCGAAAGAGGAGCATATTAGTAGAATTTATTAGATAAGCGTAACCGAATTAAGTTCAGAAAATCATTACTTTATAACAATTAGCGAATATTTCAACAACTCTTTCTCTTTCTTTCACTTCCATTTCCATGATTTATTCTATTACTTGAGCCAATGCTCCAAAGATGTAATTACCTCATATATCTTCATTATTCGTTTCACAACTTGAGCCAATGTTCCAAAGATGTTTAAAGATTTCAATTTCCTTCACATACTCATTTACATCATATAGGGATAATCAATTAAGCATAGGAATTACAACAAAACCAGAATATTCACAATATAGGTACTCACGGTCATACTAGACACCAATGTATAGATACTCCTCACCATGTCTATACATCATATTTGACAATTAGCAAATAGCAAATAATACTCAACTCCCATTTCCTCAAGCTAAGGTTAGGCCAAATACTTACCTCGGGTTCAAAGTATAGCAATCAACCCTCTAACACCGCCTTTCCTTTAGAATTTAACTCCGGAATGGTATTATCTAGACATAATCAACTCAAGTATATCAATAAGGATTCAATGATTCAATTACATGGCCTAATTATCCATTTCCTAGCATTCTTTCAAAATTATCAAAATTTGACCCCGGGTCTGCTTGGTCCAAACACAAGGCTCGGACCAAAACCATGTCATCCATTCACCGACGAGCCCGAATATATAATTTGTTTTCAAATTCAACCCCAAAATGAGGTCTTAATCAAGAAAATTCAAAAGGTCCTAGCTCTACTCAAATTCCATATTTTCTACTCTAATTTGCATGTTTTAGGCTTAGGAATTCATTAATTATAGATGAAAAATGAAGGAAATTAGTTAAAATTTACTAACACATGATGTTTTGGTGAATCGTAATCTTTAAACATCTTTTTGATCATTGGCTCAAATTGTGAAACGAATAATGAAAATATATGAGATAATTACATCTTTTGGAGCATTGGCTCAAATTGTGAAACGAATAATGAAGGTATATGAGATAATTACATCTTTTGGAGCATTGGCTCAAATGGTAAAATGATTAATGAAGATATATGAGATAATTACATCTTTTGGAGCATTGGCTCAGATTGTAAAACGAATGATGAGGGGATATAAAATAATTACATCCTTTGGAGCATTGGCTCGAGTAATAGAATAAATCATGGAATGAAAGAGAAGGAAAGAGAAAGAGTTACCAAAATATACCCTTGTCCGGTCATTGTTGATAGGCTGACCAAGTCAGCGCATTTCATTCCTGTGGCAGTCGCCTATTCATACGAGAGGTTAGTTGAGATCTATATCCGGGAGATTGTTCTCCTTCATGGTGTGCTGGTATCTATCATTTCGGATTGGGGCGCATTTTACCTCACGTTTCTGGAGAGCAGTTCAGCGAGAGTTAGGAACCCAGGTGGAGTTGAGCACAACATTTTATCCTCAGACGGATAGCCAGTCTGAGCGGACTATTCAGATATAGAGGATATGCTCCGAGCTTGTGTTATTGAATTTGGAGGAACATGGGATTAGTTCTTGCCTTTGGCAGAGTTTTCCTACAACAACAGCTAACGGTCGAGTATCCAGATGGCTCCTTTTAAGGCTTTATATTGTAGGCGGTGTCGATCTCAGGTTGGATGGTTTGAGCCAAAAGCGGCTCGGTTGTTGGGTACAGATTTGGTTCAGGAGGCCCTGTACAAGGTCATGATCATTCAGGATAGGCGTTGTACAACTTAGTCCAGGAAAAAGAGTTATGCAATTGTAAGGTTCGAGATGTGGCTTTCAGGGTTGGAGAGCGAGTATTGCTCCGAGTGTCGCCTATGAAGGGCGTGATGAGATTTGGGAAGAAGGGTAAGCTTAGCCCTAGATTCATTGGCCCGGTTGATATTCTTGATCGAGTGGGAGGGGTTGCTTATAGACGTGCATTGCCACCTAGCTTATCAGCTCTACATCCATTTTTTTATGTGTCCATGCTTCAGAGGTATCAGGGCGATCCAACCCATGTGTTAGATTTCAGCACTGTCCAGTTGGACAAGGACTTATCTTATGAGGAGGACCTAGTAGCTATTCTATACCGGCAGATTCGTCAGTTGAGATCCAAGGGTTTCGTTTCTGTTCGTGTTCAGTGGAGAGATCAACCTCCTGAGGCATCCACTTGGGAGTCCGAGTCTGATATGCGGAGGCGTTACCCTCATCTATTCCCCGACTTAGGTACTTCCTTCTTCTGTCTGTTTGAGGACAAACGGTTGTTTTAGAGGTGGAGAATGTGACGACCCAAAGGGTCATCACCTAGTTTATTACCCATTTCGCGCTTGAAGACCTCATTTGTAGTTGCCTCGATTTGCGTGTGCAGTCTGAGCGCGTAGCCGGACGACTTAAATATGAAATTCTGTGAAAAATGCTAAGACTTGATATTAAAAAAGAATAAATTTGACTTCGCTCAATATTTTGGGTAAATGGACCCGAACTCGTGATTTGACGGTCCCGGAGGGTCTGTAGGAAAATATGGGTCTTGGGCATATGCCCGGAATCGAATTTCGAGGTCCCAAACCCGAGAAATGATTTTTTGAGTAAAATTGTTTTCTGAAAATATTTAAGGAAATTTAAAATGAAATTTGATTAAAAAGTGATGGTATCGGGCCCGTATTTTGGTTCCGGCGCCCGGTACATGTCTTATATATGGTTTAAGCACCTTCTGTAAAGTTTGGTTGAAATCGGATTTCATCTGACGTGTTTCGGACTTAAAATGGAAAATTTGATGTTTTATGAAATTTGATAGAATAAACCATGGAAGTGAAAGTGAAAGAAAGAGGAGTTGTTGAAATACACCCCTTGTTGGGTCATCATCGTATAGTTCCCTTGCCGGGATTTGATTGTTTAATTGATGTTCCCTTGCCGTGATTTGATTTTTTAATTGATGTTCCCTTGACGGGATTTAATTGTTTAATTGATGTTCCCTTGTCGGGATTTAATTGTTTAGTTGATGTTCCCTTGTCGGGATTTCTATTTTTATTCTGTTTTTTTGCTTGCCCTTGTTTGTGATTGCTGCTTGGGTAAGGAAGAGTGTTAAAGCACGAAGGGTGATGTCGTGCCATGTTTTATATTAATTATGCACGAGGGGACATTCCGTGCCATGTTTTATATTGATGATGCACGAGGGGACATTCCGTGCCATGTTTTATATTATTTATGCACGAGGGGACATTCCGTTCCATGTTTATATTGTTATTATGCATGAGGGCAAATTTTGTGCCGTGTTTATATTGATTATGCAGGAGGGGACATTCTGTGCCATGTTTTATATTATTTATGCACGATGGGACATGTCGTGCCGCATCTTTCATTGTTTAATCTGTGTTGTCATTTCCCGTGATTATTTTTAGATATTTCAGACTCTTATTTTCGTGTCTGTCATTTCTGTATTTGATATCTCTTACCCCCAGCATCTTCTCCCCATAATTGTACTCTTGTTTAGTTTCTGCTATATTATCGAACTGCACTGGTTCATTTTGTTGTCGTGTCTTATCCTCATCACTACTTCGCCGAGGTTAGGCT
Organism: Nicotiana paniculata; assembly: GCA_005239505.1. Lineage (NCBI taxonomy): Eukaryota > Viridiplantae > Streptophyta > Magnoliopsida > Solanales > Solanaceae > Nicotiana > Nicotiana paniculata. The sequence continues at coordinate 21,422 of ML320457.1, forward strand.
CGGCACTTACTCAATACATGGGGTCGGTTGTACTGATGCTACACCTCCACTTCTTTATGTTGTGCAGATTACGCAGCTGGACCCGGAAGACATCATTAGTGGGAGTGTCTTCCAACTTATCATAGAGGCTTCAAGGTATACCCGCTGGCGTTCGTGGGCCTTGGCGTCTCTCCCATCCCTTTGTCTTCGATTTCTGTCTTATTTTTCCTTCGATTTTAGAGGTAGACATGTACTTCCTTTCAGTTTTGTATTTAGCACTCTTATCGACAGTTCGTGAATTTGTGACTCCAGGTTTTGGAAAAGTTTACGCGTTGTTGTATTATTTTATCCCTATTTAGCTTGAAACCATATTTATTTTCGTTGTTAAATTGTGAACCACTTAGTTTATCCTATTAAGGTGGTGTTAATATGCTAGTTTATCTACACATATTGGCTTGTCTAGCAGGTTCAACGTTAGACGCCATCACGACCCGATGGTGGGATTTCGGGGCGTGACAGAGGGCCATTCTATGGTCGATTCTACGGACCGCATCTAATTGTAAAACCCGACCCCCAGTTCATTAAAACACCTCTCGCCTTCATTTTTAACTGATTTCTGAGCAAAAATAGAGAGAAGGGAGAGAGAGTTCTTGAGAGAGAAAGTGCTTCATCAAAATTGATTCTTCAAAGTCGCTCAAGCCCGGAATCTATCGAGTTAGGGTTATCTTCTTCCCTCAAATAGGTAAGTCTTCACCCCTTTTTTCCCCAAAGTTCTCAAATTTTAATTAAGAATAAAACACATGGGATGGTTCTTGAAAATGGAGGTCAAACCCATGCATGCATGTTAGTAAAACTTCTTAATCTAGCAAAGGGGAGAGGGTTGGGGTAAGATTCACAAAGAAGAGGTGGTAATCTAGTGGGGTCGCCTAGCGTTCGATAAAATGCTTAAAAGAGTTCAAATTGTATGCATGATTTCCAACTCTGAGTTGAATATGTTTAATTGTGAACTAGATTGACGGTACTAGTCGGTTCGGTGATTTGTGGGTAAAATTTAAAAAGGGAGTTCGAACCCAGGTATGTATGGCTAACTTTAACCTTTTTAGAATTCTCTTGTTGGGTCCTAGCATACGGCATGTGTACCTTGTTTGAAAAATATGTGAATTGGTTGTTCAAATGTGTTGAGACGTAAGATTCTATTCTCTGATTGTCCTAGTTGATTGTCATACTACCGTGCTATATGAGATTGTGAAACATGTTTTTATGTTCCTATCTTATTATGTGCAAAGCTCGTAAATGCTTGAGGGTATCGATATGAAAGTATGTATTAATGAATGAAAGAATGTTAATGTGCCCAAGTGTGGGAATGTATATGATGGCTAAAAATCGTGTGTGGTGAGTAATGTAAAAGGGTATTGTGAAACGATGTGAATGAGTTGAACGATTATGGCAACACCGTGTACATGAATTATTGCTTTGTGAGAGTCATTGTGCCTTGAGCTCAAATAGCGAATTATTGATGTGAACTTGTGTTTCTTGAAATGAAGAATTCTTGTGATTTAATGGTTTGAGGTTGTTGTTACGAAATATGATTGTCAGGCGGGATCGGGTTACGTGCCACAACACGAAGTAATAAGAATGATGGGTTGTGGTAATAAGGGTGGCCGAGGTAATAAGTATAGAATGTGATCATTATCACTATTGAAATGAAAATCTATGAAAACTCTTGAATATGGTGATGTTGAAACGGAAAAAAGAGAGATTGTGAAATTTGTTGATTTTGGTTGTTTCTTTCCACGTGCATTGATTGATTGGCTATATTACTGTCTCTTATATGTGTATTGTTTGATTGTACTAACGTCCTTTTTGTCGGGGGCGCTACATTTTCTTATATGAATGTAGGTGGTTCTACAACAGGTAATTCAGTCCACCGTCAGTAGTGCCTCCTCTCCACTCTGCAGTTGAATTGGTGAGCCCAACTTCCTCTCGGGGCCATGTGTGGTTCATGCCACCTTCTTTTGGGTATATTTTGAATTGTAAGGTATAGATAGAGCCTTGTTTCCGGTAAGTATTATATAAAATCCTATCATTCGTAGAGGCTCCATAGACATAACGTGGGTAATGTACATTTGTATTTTGGGTAGTAAGCGTACAGTTCGGAATCGTGGTCCACGTTGTAAATGTTGTATGTAATTTGTAAACATTTGGATCATATGTTTGTTTTGATGAAAAGGTAGAAACCAAATCAAATCATAAGTTTATCTATAAGTCTTAGTTTCTAGTTCACATGAGTAACATATATTAATAACACGGGGTAGTAAGTGGGATAGGTGAGGCAAATCCAGGTTCGCTTGACTGGGGTCACCCGGTTGAGTGCCGGTCGTGTCCCTAGATTTTGGGGCGTGACACATTTGTCCTTAAATGAGGGTTATAATCCACCATAGACAGCCAATGTGACTTAAACCTCATCTACACAACAAAAGTTCCCAATTTTACTAACTCTATAAATTTTAAAAAATCTCGCTAGAGTCTCCCCTGTAGAGGGGCCTATCAACCTTTTAGAGAATCCCAAAAAAAAATCTTAACAACACATCCCCAACTCGACAAAGCATCACAACATATATATCAATGACACAAATCCCAGCATTTCATGCACCGCATTGTCAAAACGATATCTGGACATGAACTGCGTATTTATAAATCATAACCAATTGCTACACAATCAAGACAAAAAAAATACTTTCATTCCACAATGCTTTCGGCCTTCAAGGTGACCTTTTTGACTCACATACTTCGCCATAGCACTTTAAAGGAGGCAGTCTCAACTCCCGATTTTATCTAACAAAGGTGGAAAATAGATACCCCTCATAATCCAATTATCCATTACCTTCACCTTCACTAGCTTTCACTGGAATGATAGACAAATAATTTCCAACGACCTTCTTAGACATAGACACATGAACCACCCGGTTCACGGAGGACAATAATAGGGAAACATCATACTCATAGTTTGGCCTATTTCCATCAAGATTTCATAAGACCTAATGTGACTACACATACTTTAGCTTCTTTAACAATTCACCAAATATATTCATCTAAGAACCTGGCCGGTCGTTTCGAGAGTTTAGCTCCTTTTCCCCCGTTTCAGCTTCATTTATGTGTGTTGGGTCGGTTGGTTCAGGTTCAGAGTGGTCATCGTAAGCATTGAGGCTATTAGTCTCTCAAGGTAGCCTAATACTTGAGAAAGTCAACAGAGAGTTGACTTACTGGTGACCAACTTTGGAATGCGATTTTTTTTGGCTCGGATAGCTTCGTTAGGTGATTTGGGTCTTAGGAGTGTGTTCAGAATATTTTTTTGATGTCCGGTGTAGAATTAGGCTTGAATCGGCGAAAGTTAATTTTTGGCGATTTCTGGTCGGCAGTGGAAAATAGGCTACCATAGTTGGAATGGGATTCCAGAGGTTGGAGCAGGTTCGTAGTGTCATTTTGGATATGTCTGCAAAATTTCAGGTCAAACGGAGGTGTTTTGGTTGGTTTCGGCGTAATTGGCGAAATTTGGAAGTTTAAAAGTTCATAGACTTGAATTTGTTGTAATTTTGGTGTTTTCGCATTGTTTTTTGTGTTTCGAAGGCTCGACTAAGTTTAACAAGGTTATGGGATGTGTTGGTATTTTTGGTTGGGGTTCCGAGGGCCTCGAGTGAGTTTTGGGTGGTTAACAGGGTGATTTTTGGCTTTGGACCATAGTTGTTTTGGTGTGTACTTTCTGCAGAAGGTTCTACCCTATGCGTTCGCGGAGGGGGTCTCGCACTCGCATACTGAAATTTGAGAGCGAACGATTTTTCCTCTATGAGTTCGCAAACGCGGGTGAGCGAGTGCGTTCGCATAGAGTTAGAGGCAGTTGAGGACCCCAGGCCCATTAGCCTATGTGCTTGCGGGGCCTGGGGTGTGTTCGTGTAGGTTTGGTGTCCTTGTGCTTCGCATTCACGGGATTGAAGATGCGTCCGCATATTGTAAATTATAGGCCTGTTGGGAAGTGTTCAATGCGAACGCGATTTTAGTGACGCGTTCGCGATGAGAAAATGTTTGAGCTGGGCAAAATGTTTAAAGGGCCTGAGGTGCGAATTTGGTTTATATTTTCCTCCATTGTTGCATGTGAGTTGAGAGCTATTTGAGAGGGATTTAAAGGGAAATCAAGAGAATCATTTGGAGGTAAGATTTTCAACTCCATAACTCGTTTTTATGTCAATCCTTAAGTGATTAAACCGTAAAAAATTTGGAATTAAACCAAAGTTGGGGAAGAAGGGTTCATGGAAATATTTTTTTTTTGAGGATTTGAGTGGGAAATTGTGGTCCGATTTTGATGTTCTTGGTATGTACGGACTCGTGGGAGGATAAGAGTTCTTGTGGTGTAATTTCTCTCAGATTCTGAGACGTGGGCTTGGGGCTCGGGTTTGGCCGAATTTCGAGATTCTTGTATAATTTGAAAGTTTTCGATCCGGTTGTGTTCCTTGAGTACATATTGATGATGTTGAACTGGTTTTGGCTAGATTCAGAGCAATCGGGAGACAATTTGAGGGGCATGAGCATAGCGGACTAGTGTTGTGGCCCAACAGAGGTAAGTAATGGTTATAAATCTTGTCCTGAGGGTATGGAACCCCGGACTACATATTTTCTCACTGATTTTAGAAAAGGCGCACATGTCAGATGACGACTATGTGGAGCATACGGACTTTCGAATTGCACTAGGTCCTCCGCAGCAACTAATGAGTTGCATATTTACTCAAAACCTTATGTTAAATTATGTTCTAAAGAATTGTTAAATATTTGGGCTATAACCCTTGTTTGGGGCCTCGTGCCGATCTGTTTAGACCCTTTGAGGGCTTTTTACGGCTGTTTCTTCACTATTTGTTGATGATTTCACTCAGCATCATTCTGCATAGTGTTTTATTTGAAACTCAACAAGATTTACAAAACTTTTAGATTTAAACTGATGTTTTGGGTCGAGTACGCTGTTTTTACTAATTCGCCTGAGGGGCCTTTCGAGTGGTTCTGCTGAGTGTGGCCGAGGGCCAGAGTGATGGTGAGGTGTTGAGTGAGGCCAAGGGCCTGATTGTGAGGATATGATATGCCACGTGATGGCTTGATATTAGCGCTTGGGATGAAGAAGCCCCTCCGAAGACGGAGTCTGTACACACCCCTAGTTAGCGCAGGTACCTACTGAGTGCGAGTGCGAGTGCCGAGTGATGAGTCCGAGCGACGAGTGACTATGAGGTGCTAAGTGACTGTGAGGTGCTGAGTGGCGGATTATGATTGACGGTGAGGCGTGCCCGAGGGGCTGATTATGATACATGTTTTGCCTGAGGGGCTGATTATGATATATGCTTTTGTTCGAAAGGCTACTGATGATCTTACTACTTTTACTCTGAGTTATGAAATATATTTTGCCTGAGGGGCTATTGATGATTTACTACTCTCACTCTGAGCTTATGAAATACGATTTGCCCGAGGGCCTCTATATGATTCTTTTCAATTTTGTACTAAACTTTTGGTTGAAGTTGTTGAAAAATATACATTCATTAAAGGATTTTTCTGAAGATGATTTTTTTTGAAATGATGGTTTCACATATCTATGTTATACTGTTGGAAAGGGAGGTTGTGCCTCTTGTGATTTGATGACATTGATTTATGTTTTTCTTGCTGCTCAAACCTGATTTATTTTCATTATTACTGATTTGGCATACTCATAGTACTCGCTGCACCTTGTGTGCAGATTCAGGTGTTAGGGCATAGAGAGTTGTGTATCTATTCCAGAGATCCTCGGAAGTTCGCGAGGTGGCTGCATGCGTCTACAGTCCTGCTCCCTCTCTTGTTTAATATTATAGAATTTATTTCCGTTGACTTGTATATTTATGTAGATGCTCATGAACAGTGACTACGGGTTCTCGGCGGTTGTATTTATTATTCAGTATAGTTTTGAATGTTTTTATAATGGTTTAAGGGAAACTTTTATGGGAGATCAATATAGTAAACAGGTAAATGGGAGTTTATTATGATTTGAGTGAACTTCTGGCTGGCCTAGTTCCATGATAGGCGCCATCTTGCCTCGATTTACGGTCATGATAGATTGGTATCAGAGCGCTAGGTTACACAGGACTCACCGGTCACGAGCAGGTTTAGTAGAGTCTTGCAGATCGGTACGGAGACGTCTGTACTTATCTTCGAGAGGTTTCGGAACCCTTAGGAAAAATCTCACATTTTTTAAAATTCTTGTCGTGTGAATCCATTGTATTCAGCCAAGAACGTAACTCCTGAATTCATTCCACGTATTTGAGCGCGCCTGGTATCAGTTTCGCATCGACGACTTATGGCTTCCATGGGTGAGATATGGTTTTGACATGTTGGTAATGGGACAGTCTGGAGGACTTGAGGCCAAATTTATTTTGTGCCTTGATTGCTGAGATTTTCGCTGTGTGGGCACATGTAATTGGGGACTTATATGTCCATTCGTGTTCTTATTGATGATAATTGGTTGCTAGATGCCTATATGGTGGGTGTGAGTTGATGGTTAGATGTGTTCAGACTGTGAAATGTGTCAAAAGGGTTGGATGGAAATGTGGTAAGATTCATTGAGTGTTTGATTTCTATCTCGATTTGGTATATGGACTAAGTTGTGAGTATGTTGGAATACCTCTCATGTTTTGTAGTTGTAGAGTGAAGCGTATTCCTCTGTTGGGTTATTAGTTCCTGGTAATGTCTTCTTAGTTGATCGTTTGCCCTAGTAACGTTCATGTATTTGATTGACGGTGGATTCCAGCCATATTACCGCTCCTTGTTATTGTATTCATTGATGGCGTCCTGGCATATTCGCGTAGCCGGGAGAAGCATACTCAGTATCTAGGGATGGAAATATAAGGATTCAGGGAGGAAAAGCTCTATGCCAATTCTCCGAGTATGAAGTTTTGCTGAGTTTAGTAGAATTATTGGGACACGTTGTGTCCAGTGAGGGTGTCCATGTTGTCAGTCATGTCTGGGTAGAGCTTCCAGAAACTCGAGATTTCTTTGACCGCCGCTCCAGTGTTAGTCTTCCATCAGATTCAGGTTTTTACGGCGTATTGTTATGCCTCGAGGGTAGGCGTTGGTTGTGTTCAGATGCAGGAAGGTGTAGTGATTGCGTGATAGTTTTTGTCTTCAGAAGTGTATGTAGAGATAGAAGTTGAGGCTAAGAGTGCAGGGGTATCTCCTGCGAGTTGTCCTAGGGTGTGTGGTCCCTATGTAGTTATGTAATAAGTTCTCTTCTACCAGTAAAACATATGTTGTAATTAGGAGTTTAGATCGCTTGTGGAAGTTGGCGTGACTATGGAAATGGTGGATTCGAGATTGGCAATTCACTTGAGTGTTAGATGGTTTGGGTCATATAAGATTATGAATGACTTAGTTGAATCCCACAACAACATGGTGAAAGTGTTAATGTGTGGGCATAGTCTTGTTTGTCTTGATCCTTGGCTTTGAGCCAAGTGGGGGACTTTCTTATTGATAAGTTGATTACATGATTATGTGTGGTATTTGTTTGAGTTCGAGTTATAGTGGTAAATCAGTTATGACCTACAGGTATGGGGTCTTGGAATGTCATGAGCAAGGGAAATTTCTTCGATATAGGTTGTAGTGTACTTGTTGGGTAATTGGGTTCTATTGAATTATTTAGTGGAAATTGTAAAAGGTATAGTGTGTGCAGTGTATGAAGTTTCTTGTGATTTCAAGTGAGTGGATTACTTTCCTGATATGTTACTGTGCAAAAGGGTTAGGTCAATTTTGTCTAATTGGTCGGTATGATTGAGATTTACATTAGAGGATGTCAAGACTTGTGGTATTCTACATATCGGTATCAAGAAGGTGAAGGTAATGGCTTTAGATTCCCAGAAGTCTCTTCAGGGTAAGTTTTTCTAATGTGGTGCTTTTGGGGATATTTGAGGGAGTATTCGGCAGCTGATGAGCCTTAGACGGTATGGTTTAATGCTTCGGTCATGTGTGGTGAGTCGGGGTTGAAAATTTTGGGTATTACGGCAGGGAGAAGTATCAATTTGAAGGTAAGTCAGAAGGAACTTAGGGTAAATAGGGAAAATTGGTAGTAGGACGGATCGACATGGTAAGGGATATGATTAGTTCTTTGGGTGTTCTTAAGGTGACGAGTTTTTCGGGCGTTTCTTAGCAGTGCTTTTGGATTTTTGGTGGTCTGCGTATTTTGGTTGAGTTAGAAAAGTTCAGTCCTGATGGTTCGGTGTTGTGGAAAAGGGATTTCAGATAGTTCCTGGTGATTTCTACTGCGGTTAAGTTTGTATTTGTTGTGGCGTGTAGTTAGTTGTTTCTAAATGAGATCAAATGGAAATTCTTGTCTAGTTGGGTACGTAGTTGCTTGTGGCTTAGAAGGGACCATGGAGTTTCCGTATTTTTCCTTGGTTGGCATGGCGTGTGCGGTATGTTGGGTGGAGTTGTGACTTGTATATGTGAGGTCACGGTTCAGTTCTGGAAGGAAGATCATAAATTCTAACGCAACAATGGCAGTTTCAGATGACTAGGTAGATGATATCACTAATGGGTGTGACTTGATGAGGGTATATATTTTCGAAAGAGCAATGTGTTTTAATTAAGGGTACTTCATTGGTATCGCGACGCCCTATTGTTGGATCGACTATTGATATTCAAGGTTGCTTGGTGAACGAAAGAATTATAGGGGTGTTCCCCGTGGAATGAATGAGTATTTGGGATGTGTTATATTTCAACCGGTGGAGTTGTGATCGGATATAGTAATCCGTACATTTCCTGGACTTTGAGTCTAAGAGTTCTCATAAACATCATATGGTGTGGTAATGTACTGTGGAGATGCGAGCCGAGTTAGTCGGATGTTAGTATGTACCATGATTCTGTCATCATGAACTTTTCGGTAAGTTGTCTATCTGTTGTGGGTGATCAAAGTTAATTTACGATCACTGGTAGGCTAATATGGGTGCGTGTTCTGCACCAGGTCAGAATTGTTGGCTTTGAGTTTCTATTATTGAGAAAAGTACCATTCGATTGTGATTGATTTGTTCATGTTATGGAGTGATCTATGAATTACCTTTCTCTGTTGCGAGGAGTGGTGATTATTAGTTATATGCACATATGGTGCGGTTCTAATTGGGCTTTATAGTTAGATTTGAGTAAGGTAAGTAATTGGGTGTTGCGGGATTGAGGCGTGTTGGTTATATACCTTCTGTTTCGGGTGGCATGGTATCTTCCAGTTTCCCCCGTGGTTATGGCAATGCACTTTGAGTAATTGATGTCGAATTTCAAATGGTTATTGATTTTTGGGCAAGGTGTCTTGAAATATTCCAAGTAGACCAGTTGTTAGTATGATATGGTATCGGATTGATTAGGGGTATGACCTTTGGTATCAGATTCATGTGTTTTTTATTTTTACGATGTGTGCCAAGCTGTTAGTATGATATGGTGATGGTAATTGTTAATGGCAAGATAGTCCTCTCGTGTGGATCTTTTAAATAATTTAATTTTATTAGGGAGTTACTGATAAGTGCACGAGTTGTGATAGATGAAAGGAGGTCATTGGACCTAGAATGAATATTTTTGGAATTTTCCATAGCATAGTCGGAAGGACTTATATTGGGAGTCGGCTTAGAAATCTGCTATAGTTCCTATTTGGGAAGAGAGAGTTTCATGTCTGGCTGGTCAGACGAATGGTTGTTAGTTCTACATGCTTCTTTCATCATCATCAGTATATGGAAGTGTTAGAGCGAGGCATTTTTTGATAAGAGGTGGTGTACCGGTATTGAGTTGTTTTGAGCAGTTATTGTGGTTAAAGAGTTATTGCTATGAGTGTTTGAGTCACACAGTGTATTATGTGATTCCATCACGGGTGCGTATATGGCTTGATTTAGCATGATCAAGCTTGTTCAGTTTATAGTTATGGAAATTTTGATCTTGCATATCATTTCAAAAGTGGGAATTTGGTTCTAAGGTTATGGGCCAAGATTTGGATTTCAAAATTTCAGTGGTATTGTGCTATTGGACCTATATGGGATAGAGTGACGTGGGACCACCCCCGGGTATGTGCATGGTAAGATGCATAACAGTTTGATAATGTGGAGAACAACTCTTCGCACATTCGAGGATGAACGTATGTTTAAGCGGGGGAGGATGAAACGACTCGGCCGGTCATTCCGAGAGTTTAGCCCTGTTTCCCCCGTTTCAGCTTCATTTATGTGTGTTGGGTCAATTGGTTTAGGTTCAGAGTTGTCATGGTGAGCATTGAGGCAATTAGTCTCTCAAGGTAGCCTAATAGTTGAGAAAGTCAAATGAGAGTTGGCTTATTGATGAACGACCTCGGAAAGCATATTTTATGGTTCGGATAGCGTCTTTATGTGATTTGGGACTTAGGAGTGTCTTCAAAATATTTTTGTGATGTCCGGTGTAGAATTAGTCTTGAAATAGCAAAAGTTAGTTTTTGGCGATTTCTGGTCGGCAGTGGAAAATAGGCTATCGGGGTCGGAATGGAATTCCAGAAGTTGGAGCAGGTTCCTAATATCATTTTGGATATGTCTGCAAAATTTCAGGTCAATCGGAGGTGTTTTGGTTGGTTTCGGCGTAGTTGGCGAAATTTGGATGTTTCAAAGTTCATAGGCTTGAATTTTATGTAATTTTAGTGTTTTCGCGTTGTTTTTGGTGTTTCAAAGGATCGATTAAGTTTGAACAAGGTTATGGGATGTGTTGGTATGTTTGGTTAGGGTCCCGAGGGCGTCCGGTAAGTTTTGGGTGGTTAACGGGGTGGTTTTTGGCTTTGGAGCATAGTTGTTCTGGTGTGTATTTTCTGGAGAAGTTTTTACCCTATGCGTTCGCGGAGGGGGTCTCGCGTTCGCATAGGGAAATTTGTGAACGGAGGATTTTTATTTTATGCGTTCGCGAGCCTGGAGGTGTGAACGCAGTGATTTAAGTTGAGTGGTCATCGCGAACGCGGGTGAGCGAGTGCGTTCGCATAGAGTTAGAGGCAGCTGAGGACTCCAGGCCTATTACCCTATGCGTTGGGAATTGTTCAATGCGAGCGCGATCTTAGTGACGCGTTCGCGATGAAGAAAATGTTTGAGCTGGGCAGAATGTTCAAAAGGCCTGAGGTGCGAATTTGGCTTATATTTTCCTCCATTGTTGCATGCAAGTTGATAGCTATTTGAGAGGGATTTGAAGGGAAATCAAGGGAATCATTTGGAGGTAAGATTTTCAACTTCATAAAAATTTTGGAATTAAACCAAAGTTGGGGATGAAGGGTGCATGGAAATTTATTTTTCTTTTCAAGATTTGAGTGGGCAATTGTTGTCCGATTTTGATGTTTTTGGTATGTACGGGCTCGTGGGAGGATAATGGTTCTTGTGATATAATTTTTATCAGATTACGAGACGTGTGCGCGGGGCTCGGGTTTACCGAATTTCGAGATTCTTGTATAATTTGATAGTTTTCAATTGGGTTGTGTTCCTTGAGTATATATTGATGATGTTGAAATGGTTTTGGCTGAATTCGGAACAATCGGGAGCCAATTTGAGGGACATGAGCATAAAGGAATAGTGTTGTGGCCCGGTAGAGGTAACTAATGGTTATAAATCTTGTCCTGAGGGTATGGAACCCCGGACTACATATTTACTCACTGATTTTAGAAAGGGGCACATGTCAGATGACGAGTATGTGGCGTGTACTGACTTTTGGATTGGACTAGGTCCTCTCCACGGCAACTAATGAGTTGCATATTTACTCAAAACCTTATGTTAAATTATGTTCTAAAGATTTATGAAATATTTGGGCTATAAGCCTTATTTGGGGCCTCGTGCCGATCTGTTTAGACCATTTGAGGGCTTTTTACTGCTGGTTCCTCACTATTTGTTGATGATTTCACTCAGCGTAATTTTGCATACTGTTTTATTTGAAATTCAACATGATTTACACCACTTTGAGATTTAAATTGATGTTTTGGGTCGAGTACCCTGGTTTTTTTTATTCGCCCGAGGGCCAGAGTGATGGTGAGGTGCTAAGTGAGGCCGAGGGCCTAATTGTGAGGATATTATATGCCACGAGATGGCTTGATATTAGTGCTTAGGCTGAAGGAGCCTCTCCAAAGACAGAGTTTGTACACACTCCCAGTGAACGCAGGTATCTATTAAGTGCGAGTGCGAGTGCCGAGTCCTAGTAAGGAGTGATTGGGAGGCATGAGTGACTGCGAGGTGCTGAATGACTGATTATGAGTGACAGTGAGGCGTATCCAAGGGGGTTATTATGATACATGTTTTGCCCGAGGGGCTGATTATGATATATGTTTTTGCCCGATGGGCTACTGATGATCTTACTACTTTTACGCTGAGTTATGAAATATGTTTTGCCCGAGGGGCTATTGATGATTTACTGCTCTTACTCTGAGCTTATGAAATAATTTTTACACGAGGGGTCTCTATATGATTCATTTTATTTTAATACTAAACTTTTGGTTGAAGTTGTTGAAAAATATACATTCATTAATTTTTTTTTCAGAAGATGATTTTTTTGACATGATGGTTTCCCATATCTATGTTATACTGTTGGAAAGGGAGGTTGTGCCTCTTGTGATTTGATGACATTGATTTATGTTTTTCTTGCTGCTCAGACCTTATTTTCATTACTACTGAGTTGGCATACTCACATTACTCCCTGCACCTTGTGTGAGAATTCAGGTGTTAGGGCAAGGAGAGTTGTGTATCTGTTCCAGACATCCTCGGAGGTTCGCGAGGTGGCTGCATGCGTCTGCAGTCCTGCTCCCTCTCTTGTTTAATATTATAGAATTTATTTTCGTTGAGTTGTACATTTATGTAGATGCTCATGAACAGTGGCTCCGGGTTCTCGGGGGTTGTATTATTATTTAGTATAGTTTTGACTGTTTTTCTAATTGTTTAAAGGAAACTTTTATGGGAAATCAATATAGTAAAGAGGTAAATGGGAGTTTATTATGATTTGAGTGAAGTTCTGGCTGGCCTAGTTCCATGTTAAGCGCCATCATGAGTGGCCAGGATTTGGGGTCGTGAAAATTCACAGAGAAAATCTTGAGAATAACCCGTTCACTTTCTTCAACTATAAATCCCTATGTCGAACACCCAAACTAAACCTTTGGCGACCTCCAACAATTACCCTATGATATGTTGGCTTGAATATGACCATAAAACTTCTTATCCAATATATCAGGATGATGTTTCTTCTTTGACATCTTTGAACCTTTAACCCCAAAGGTTACTATAAATAGGAACAACGTGGCCCGAGATTAGGTTGGAATTTTTTTTCTAGAACTCATCAATGTGCCAACCAGGGCATTTCACAGAGGTTATATCCTAAGAGGCATGAAGGTTACTACCAATAGCACTGGCATGGTTAATCATTATGATGACATCATTGATTGGGCAAACAAGGCATATGGTTTCTTAGTAGGCATTGATAATGTAGGGACCATGTTCATGATTCTGTGATTTAAAAGATATGAGTCATTTTAGACATGTGATATATGGGAGGCATGGCCGGGAGGAGAAAGACATTACCATCACTTATTCTTGGAAAACTATGAGTCATGAAAAGGACAACAAAAATTGTTTCATTCCATATGTGCCTTGTTCGGGAATATTAGGTTTCAATGAGAGATAGCAAAGTACGTGACACTAGTCGCCTCTTGGAATATAAAGGAAATCAATTTAACTCGAAATGAGAATATTCTATCACCTTTAATGTGATATGGGTTTCAAAATACATAAAGTTGCATTACACTCTTAACATTAACTAATACAAGGAATAGATATGCCACAAACGCATGAGGATGAAAAAAGAGAAGTTGAACACTTGTGAAATTATTATCATTCAGACATCACAACCCTTCACAATAGTTGATCCTATATGAGAGGGCTATAGATACAACAAATTTTTATTTCAAATTAATATTCTCATCATATGTTCTAGAATCTAAAACATCCCCCTATAGTGGGGAGGAAAGTCGTTGTAAGACTGCTTAACTTTCAACCACACATGAGTGAAACCATGTAGCTAGTACATCTTAACATTAGGGTGAAATCATGTATTGGTTAGAGAAAATGAACACTTTGCTATGAGCTACACACATTTCTGTCATTATAGATTTCAAGCTACGATACCATGCCACTTCATTTGGCAAGTAAAATACTAAGAACAAAGTGATCTACTTACTGCAGAATGATCTAAGTGGACATGAAAGTCATACTGAGATAGGCAAACAAAAGATCTGCCTGTGGCGAATTTGTGAAAATCTCAATTTTCCCAGAAACTTTTATGTGGAGAAGTGACCCCTTTCAATTGGCAGGTACCCATATGATAGGTGTTGTGATATGATCTCATGTTACTAGACTCTGAAAAGGATTCCCGATAATATTAACAAAGAAGTAAAGTGACTGTTCCAACCACGGGAGCCACATATATCGTAGACAGAAAGAGCGGATCAATAAGGATCTCAACACTAGGATGCTTTTTGTTGGATTTGGTACCACACATGTAAACTTTATGATGGCACATGCATAAGCAAGTGGGCAGATGTTATCCATTCGAATCAAAATATTCTATGAGAAATTCATTGGGTATAGCCCCTTGCTGGAATTTAAGTAAGAAAGTGAGAAATATTAGCCTAGGGTTGTAGCCCAATTCAAGGAAATCATTATATAACTCAATTTATCAAGAAGTTGTAAAAATAAGGAGTTGTGATAAAGAGGCTCCACAAATAACAGTCCTCATTCAAAGAGTAGGTACATGCAATATTTTTTGGTTCAATGTTTTGTTAAGACCATATTTATGAAGGCTCTTCAATATGGATGTTCATACACAACTAGGAAATAACAAGTTGTTCATAATGATGTTCTAAGGAGTAACTTACATGGAAATATTGTGGCAAATATGGACATATTGTGGAGATTGATTCTTTTTGTGCGGAGCATAAGGTTGAAATTTCAGTATTGCTGATTGTGCGGAGCGCCACGGGTAGCTATTGATATATTGTCTCGGTGGGGAGATACAAGTTGCTATTGTATTATTGTAGCGATATGGGTGGGTGTATATATATATTTTCATGGCCCAAACTGGAGGATCATGAATAGCACCCGGGCCATAGTTGCTGAGCCCCAGCGTACATTTTATCTAACCTTCTTATTATCTTTAAGGGATAACGAGATCAACATAAATGTTAGATATGGATCACGAACATACATCACATGGAATGAAAAGATTGCTATGAAACTACATAAAAGGTACAAGCTACAACGCTTCCATGAAAGACTATACAACAAAAATTAGCCAACAAGGCATACCAAAGTATATATGAGTGGACACCTGTCTATGAGTGTAACGACCCGACCGGTCCTTCCGTGAGAATTACCCCATTTCCCCTATTTCTGCATTTGTTCAACATCGCTATCTTGTTTTTGATGTGTTGGATCAGATGGTGTGGGTCTGGAGTAGTTATGGTGAGAGTTTAGGCAATTATCCTTTTAAAGTGACCTAATAGTTGAGAAAGTCAATTAAGAGTTGACTTATTGGGAAATGACGTCATAATGTGGATTTTATGGCTCTAATAGCTTCATTAGGTGATTTGGGACTTAGGAGTGTGTTCGGAACATATTTGTGATGACCGGTGTTGAATTAGGCTTGAATTGGCGAAAGTTAGTTTTTGGCGATTTTCGATCGTTAGCGGAAAATAGGCTATCAGGGTCGGAATGGAATTCCGGAAGTTGGACCAGTTTCGTAATTTCATTTTGGATATTTCTACAAACGTTTAGATATATAGAAGGTGAATTGGTTGGTTTCGACGTAGTTGGCGAAATTTTGAAGTTTGAAAGTTCTTAGGCTTGAATTTGATGTAAATTTTGTGTTTTCGTATTGTTTTTGGTGCTTCAAAGGCTCGACTAAGTTTGAATGATGTTATGGGATATGTTGGTATGTTTGGTTGAGATCCCGAGGGCCTCGGGTGTGTTTCATATGGTTAACGAATCAACTTTTGGCTTGAAATCTTGGCAGATTGCTGCTGGTGTAAGGTTCTGGTTTCCTTCTACGCGATCGGGTGAAGATGTATGCGATCACATATGGTTAATTGGTGAGGCAGGATTTTTGTTAATCGCGATCGCGTGGAATGGTTTGCGATCGCGTGCGTATGATTGTTTGGTCAGTGCGATCGCGTGGTCTTGTTTGCGATCGCGTATATATAAAGGGGCGTGTGCGTGAGTTGAGCTTTGTTCTACGCGATCGCGTGGTATGGTTTGCGATCGCATGGGTTCAAGTCTTGATGAATCGCGATCGTAAGGTAAATTGAAGGGGCAGCAAGTTTGTCCTTCGCGATCGCGTGCCAAAGTTTGCGATCGCAATGAAGGAATTATTTTAGCTGGGTAGAATGTTTAAACGGCTTAAAGTGCGAAATTTGTTTTCCTATCTTCCATTGTTGCATGCGAAATTGAGAGATTGTGAGAGGGAATTGAAGGGAAATCATCTGGAGATAAGAATTTCAACTTCTTAACACGTGTCTATGTCAATTCTTGAGTGATTAAACCACAAAATTCTAGAAATTTAGCCAAAGTTGGGGGAAAAGGGGGTGCATGGAAAATTTATTTTCTTTGAGGATTTGAGGGGGCAATTGTGGTCCGATTTTAGTGTTCTTGGTATGCGTAGAATCGTGGGAGGACGAGGGTTCTAATTATATAAAAGTTATCGAATTACGAGATGTGGACCCGGGGCTCGGGTTTGGCCGAATTTTGATATTCTTGTTGAATTTGATGATTTTCGATTGGGTGGGGTTCCTACGATATATATTGATAATATTAACTAGTTTTGGCTAGATTCGGAGCAATCAGGAGACAATTAGAGGGGCAAGTGCATTGCAGACTAGTGTTGCGGCCCGGTAGAGGTAAGTAATGGATTTAAATCTTGTTCTAAGGGTATGAAACCCCGGACTTCGTATTTCTTATTTTTTCTAGAATGGCGCACATGTTGGATGAAGAGTATGTGGCATGTACTGAATTTTGGATTTTACTAGGTCCTCTCCGCGACAACTGATGAGTTGCATATTTACTCAAAACCTTATGTTAATTATGTTCTAAAAGAATTGCGTAATATTTGGCTTGTGAGCTATGTTTGGGGCCTAGTGCCGATCTGTTTTAACTCCTTGGGAGCTACTTTACTGATATTCTCACTACTTAAAACTATGATTTTTTTACTCAGTCCTTCTTGTGAAATTGGTGACACTCCTATTTGATGATATTACAATTTCTTGAAATGAAATACTATTTTCGGGTCCAGAACCCCATTTTACTTATGGCCCGAGTGGCATGTTGAGAGTGTCTGACTGAGTGCGGCCGAGGTCCAATGTAGTGAGGATATTCATGATATGAGACAGGCCGAGATCCTGAGAGTGATTGATGCCATGATTTGGCTGTTTATTTAGCGCTTGGGCTGAAGGAGCCCCTCCGAAGACGGAGTTTGTACAAACCCCCATTGAGCGCAGGTACCTACTGAGTGCGAGTGCCGAGTGACGAGTGATTGTGAGGTATGAGTGACTGTGAGGTGTTGAGTGACTGATTATGAGTGATTGTGAGGCATGTCGAGGGGCTGATTATGATACATGTTTTTGCCCAAGGGGCTACTGATGATTCCGCTACTTTCACGCTGAGATTATGAAATATGTTTTGGCCGAGAGGCCTCTATATGATTCATTTCATTTTTATGCTAGACCTTTATGTTGAAGCTCTTGAAAAATATATATCTTTTAAGGGTTTTTTTGGAAGTTGATCCTAAGGCATGACGATTTCATACATCTATGTTATACTATTTGAATGTAAGGATGTACCTCTTGTGATTTGATGACATAGATTTTATATGTTCTTGCTGCTCAGACCTGATTTATTTTCATTACTACTGATTTGGTGTACTCGCATTACTCCCTGCACCTCTGTGTGCAGATTCAGGTGCAAACCTCGAGCATTAGCCTTTATTGTCCGCAGCGGAGCCAGATTGCGGGATATAGAGGTAGCCGTCTAGCGTCCGCAGCATCTCTGTTTTCCCTTCATGTGTATTTAGCTTTGATTTGGATATTTGTATTAATAGTTTATTTCAGATTATTTCACTAGATGCTCATGACACGTTGGCTCCGGGTTTTGGGGATTGCAGTATTGTACTATGATGACATTCTTTATTTCAGTAGATCAGTATATTTATGAAATGCTCAAATTTCGGAAATGGGATGTTTTTAAAAGGAACTGTGAACATGTGATATATTGGCTAGCCTAGTTCCACGATAGGTGTCATCACGGCCGGTTGGGATTTAGGGTCGTGAAAATGAGCCTCTAAAGGAGCATAATTAATGCAACATAGCTGGAATAGGGCCACGACATACCCATAATATCTATAAAAAAAAATGCATACCAAGACCACGACAAGTCCGGAGAAGGGATATCGCCTATAACCGTTGTACTGGAAAGCCTATTGTGGTGGGGGAGATTTGTCTACCTGTCTATTAGGACCTGCAGCACGACATGCAGCATCCACAAATAAAAGGACGCTAGTACGAATAAAGTACTGAGTACGTAAGGCAGGAAAGCATAAATAAGAACACTAATGTAAAGAGAGATGTAGGAGATACAACCTGTAGCAACTAAGTGCTTCTAATAAACATTAAAATGAAATTCATGATACATATATACACACAATCTTTTTAAACATCTACCTCTGTTGGCATCATCATCATCATAGAACATTCGCCTCTATGGGCATCATCATCATCATATCATACCGGGCCTCAAAGAGGACTCAGTAAACCCACCTAATCAGTGGTTTCACAATAGGTGCCATACCCAATCGACTATAGCGCAGCTCGGTAGAGTAAAATAGATACATATATATAATGCACGCAGGACTCATTGGAATCATGTTCTGAACATTTCAGAGAGACGTAAGGTCGATATTCTCCGTACATATCACTAGGCCTAACTCTTCATCGAGAATCTTATAAGAATCAAGAAGTACCAATAACAGTGATAACATAAGAATAAGAGAAGCAACCTCAACATCAATTGTTCCATAAGAAGGGAAACAATGTATGTACTGCTAGCTTCGAAGAGTACAAAATCTTTGGAAGCACGTTCATTGAATTATGTTCGATCGGAGTCATGCAAATGAAGGAACGGGATATCCTCACATACCTTGTATATACTTTCCCAACCTCAAGCTACGCAAATGTCGCAACTCTATAATCTACAATAAGAGAAACGACACTATCGTAATCGTTTAAGCGTCATAACTATTATAAATCGACCACCACCTATTTTACGATGAAACAGACATCACCTCCCCAATTTATATGACTTCACACAAGTCAAAAAAATCGCCAAACAGACCAAACAACATCAATAATAATCATATTGAGCCTCCCAAAACAGTCCACACACAACCTAATCACTTCACACATAAGACGACCACCATAGTCGTGTCAAACGACCCGTAAATGTTACAATGAACGACCATCTCACAATCCTACATCTATATGGTTTTTCTCCACACACTTCCTCCTCCAAAACTCAAAAAAATAGTAGTAAAACACGCAGCCCTCCAACAACACAAAACAGTCCGCTACAAGTCAAATAACTCGAACTCACGGCTTCCGATCACCGTCCCGTGAGTTCTAACTATTAGGAAACATATTTATCAACCTTCCTTGATATTTAAACACTTAAATAAAGATATTAGACGTTTATTAACTATGAAGTACCTTCCAAAACTCTAACTACAAAGAAAAAGAGAGGAGGTATAATGATTCTTGACCGAAAAGATAATCTTATTTGGAACCCTAGAAGATAGCTTGGGGTTATGTTTGTAGGTGTTCTATGGTCTTTTTATTCTGAATAATTAAGATAAATCCGACCTAAGGTTTATATATATCAAGTTTAGAAAAGTCAAAGAGGTGCTAGCTTGGTACCCTAGGATTGGTCCATCTTCCGACGCTTATATCTGTTTGTCCTGATGTCGTATGAATGAATGGTTAAGAGCGTGGGAATAAAAAATTCCAAGATCTTCAATTTGGTATATTATATGTCGCAATAAGACGTTATATATCATATTAAATGTATTTCTCAAAAAGCTCTAGTGATCCACCTACCTGTCACTTATGATGTCTGCGCAGTCTCGCGAAATTGCAAATATCACTCTTGTCCTACGTCGTATCGATGAATGTTTTATTGCATTGGAAACTACACTCATAGATCTTAAAGTTGGTTGGTAGAAAATAAAACAATTCCAAGTATATTGGGGAAAAACCACAGTTAAATTTGACCTAAGTGTAAGACTATTATGAGTGTAACTTGTGCAGACCTTTGCCGACTTTTGTTCCACAACTTGCTTGACTTCAAAATGTAGAACACAACTATCAAATGATAAAAAATAACTCATATCATAACCTCCTTATCATGTAATGAACCATCGTCTCACCCTAAAGTACATGTTATAATATTCCAAACTCATCGACTTTCGACAAAACTTATTTTCTTCAATTGGTTTAGCTTCTAAGCTTTCCAACCCTGTTGGTACTAGTTATTCATGATCTTAAATATTTGTAATGTGATGACACAAAAGGTCATCTTGTGTAATTTAGCAGAAACTGTGTTCCGAGACCCCGAAAGCCTCCATTAATCTCAGCTCAATGTGCGTGCACAGCCCAAGCGCGTAGCCGGGAAGTTTTTATGTGGAAATGTGTTGAACTGTTGAATTTATGATAATTAATGGAATAAAGTTGACTTTGGTCTATATTTTTGGTAAACGGACCCAGACCCATGATTTGACGGTCCCGGAGGGTCTGTAGGAAAATATGGGACCTTGGCATATGCCCGGAATCGAATTCCGAGGTCCCAAGCCCGAGAAATGATTTTTTTAAAGAAAATTATTTTCTGAAAATAAGAAAGGCTTCTGAAAATGAACTTTTATGTGAAATCTAGGTTACCGGGCCCTTATTATGGTTCCGGAGCCCGGAAAAGGTTTAATATATGTTATGTGATTTATCTATAAAGTGTGGTGTAAAACAGACATAATATGACATGTTCCGGATCAAAATTGGAATATTTAAGCCTTATGAGGTTTTAAGAAAATTCTATTAGTTTTGAGGTTTAATTCATTGATTTTGATGATATTTTGGTGATTGCAGTGCATGAATAAGTCCGTATGATGATTTGGGAGTCATGTGTGCTTTTTGTTTTTAACCCTGAGGGCTCGGGTGAATTTCGGGTAGGTAACAGAGTGCTAAAGGGTAGAAAAATCTAGTGTTTGAAGCTGGTTGCTGGTGTCAGGTACATTGCTCTATGCGATCGCATAGGTCTTCGGCTATCGCATAGGCTTAATCGAGGGGGATATTTTGGTTGCACTATGTGATCGCATTCTATTATCCGCGATCGCATAGCATACCACTGGACATGGGTGGGGGCTGGGCGATCCTTCTCTGCGGTCTCACCTTTTACTCCGCGATCGCAGAGGTCTGTGGACTGGTCTTCTGCGATCGCAACCTTCCTCCTGCGGTCGCATAGTAGTAGGTCCTTAAGCTCTGCGATCGCAGCCCTTCTTCTGCGATCACAGAGAACAAAATAGCCCTGCCATTTTAAAAGCCCCAAAACAAAAACATTACGGGATTTCTTCCATATTTCACCACTCTTCTTCCTCCCCAATCTCCTAAGGAAACATTTGAAGACCTCTATCACCATAGCTCCATAGGTAAGTGTTCTTAACATTATTTCCTCTCACTTTCATCAACTAATCACTAGAATACAGGCCTAAAATCATAAAAACAAAGTAGAAATTGGGGGTTTTGGGTATAGTCAGGGTTTATGGGATTTTAGGTAATTCAACCTCTATTTGGGGTCGGATTTCAAAACAAATCATATTTTTGAACTCGTGGGGATATGGGTCGTCGGGTTTTGGTCTGAGCCTCATGTTTGGACCAAGCAGGCCGGGGTCGAATTTTTGCATTTTTGGAGGAATGCTATGAAATGGATTATTAGGCCATGTATTTGAATCATTGAATCCTTATTGATATACTTGAGTTGATTATGTCTGGATAATATCATTCTGCTCTTGAATTCTAAAGGAAAGGCGGTGTTAGAGGGTGGATTGCTATACTTTGGAGCTGAGGTAAGTGTATGGCCTAAGCTTAGCTTTAGGGAATATGAGTTGAGTATTATTTGCTATTTGCTAATTGTCAAATACGATGTATAGGCATGGTGACGAGTATCTATACATTGGTGTCTAGCATGACTGTGAGTCCTTATATTGTGAATATTATGATTTTGTGGTAATTTCCATGCTTAATTAACGATTCCTATATGTTGTGAAGAAATATGAGATATTACATATTTGGAGAATTGGCTCAAATTGTGAAACGAACAGTGAATAAATATGAGATATTACAGCTTTGGAGCATTGGCTCAAATTGTTAAACGAATAACGAATAAATATGTGATATTACATTCTTTGGAGCATTGGCTCAAGTGGTAGAATAAATCATGGAAATGAAAGTGAAAGAAAGAGAAAGAGTTATTGAAATATACCCTTGCATGGATTTAATTGTGTAATTGATGTACTTTGCCGGGATTTAATTGTGTAATTGATATTCCCTTGCCGGGATTTAATTGTTTAATTATTATTCCCTTGCCGGGATTAATATTTCTATTTTGTTTACTCCATCGCTCGTTCTTTATGATTGATGTTTGGGTGAGGAATAGTGTTAAAGAACGAACAATGATGTTGTGCACTTGTTTTGGTGCGAATGAGAGTAAAGCACGAAGGGTGATGTCATGCACTTGTCTTGGTGAGAATGAGAGTAAAGCACGAAGGGTGATGTCGTGCATTGTTTGATATTGTCTCCCTTGCTAGGATGTTGAGATTTTTTTTATTGTTCCCTTTCCGGGATTTCTATTTCTATTCTGTTTACTCCCTCGCCTTTTGTTTGTGATTGCTATTTGGGTGAGGAAGAGTATTAAAGCACGAAGGGTGATGCAGTGCATTGTTTGACATTGTGAGGAAAGAGTGTAAAGCACGAAGGGTGATGTCGGGTCGTAGGATGTACAATTCTGTACTGATATTCATTGATTACATTGTACATTGCATAGTGAGGAAAGAGAGTAAAAGCACGAAGGGTGATGCCGTTCCATTATTTACATTGATTACATTGTACATTGCATAGTGAGGACGAGAGTAAAATCACGAAGGGTGATGTCGTGCCATGATTTACATTGATTACATTATATAGTGCATAGTGAGGACGAGAGTAAAATCACGAAGGGTGATGTCGTGCCATGATTTACATTGATTACATTATATAGTGCATAGTGAGGACGAGAGTAAAAGCACGAAGGGTGATTTCGTGTAAGTTTGGTATTTCCTGTCCTTGTTGATATGCTGGCTTTGTTGTTATTTACTTATTGACATTTCTTATATGAAACTGTTACCTCCCCACAACATGTTCCCCTTCCTTTATTAATTATTTCTCCCTATGGTTCTTATCCGTTGTATCTATGTATATATTTATTCAAACTGCACAGGTTTATTTGGTAGTCTGGTTCTAGCCTCGACACTACTTCGCCGAGGTTAGGCTAGGCACTTACCAGTACATGGGGTCGGTTGTACTGATGCTACACTCTGTTCTCTTTTGCACAGATCCAGGTCTCGGATAGCAACAGTAGTGCAGGGCAGGCCTTCAGTCCAGAGAGATACCGAGGTAGCCTTCCAAGCGTCCGTAGGCCCGGCGTCTCCTCTATCTATTATTTCAGTCTGTTATCTCATTGTACTCGAGACAAGCAATTGTGTTTTCTTTCAGACGATTGTATTTAGTACTCTTAGCAGTTCGTCAATATTGTGACACCAGTCTTGGGTAGAGGCTCATGTTGAATTTTCCCCATTTCTATTCAGTTTTTCTGCAATTTAAGACTTCCGCTTTATTATTAAATTACATTGTTTGCATGCGATTTCTGATAATTGTTAAATGAGGTAACATGTTAATGAAAAAAGGTAATTAAGGTTTGGCTTTCCTAGCGTCCACTAGTAGGCTCCATCACGGCTGCCGAGGGTGGGGAATCCGAGGTGTGACAAGTTGGTATCAGAGCTCTAGGTTGCTTTGGTCTAACAACTCACGAAAAAACTTGGTAGAGTCTGAGGGATCGGTATGGAGACGTCTATATTTACCCCCTACAGGCTACAAAGTTAGGAATAAATCCACATTTCTTCACCTCCATCGTGCGAATTTATTCTATCATTGATGATTGAACTTGCATACTCTGGTCCTCTCACTAATCTTGCAAGCACGTGAAGCGTCTACGACCGAACCAGAAATGAAGCACCAGTGACAACTACGATCAAGGGAAGAGACGGAAGCAGAGCGCAGTCTAAAGCTCAAACATCAGCACTTATTGTACAATCTCAAATGGATCTAGATGCGGAGGTTCTAGCTCAGTCAATATGTTTTGGACTAGTTCAGACTCCAAAAGGATTTATAGCTACTCCATGGTTGCAAGATGCACTAGTCCGTTTATTGAGGTTGGACAAGTTACCAAACAAGTTCCACTCAATTTCACTGGTATATCTTTTGAAGACCCAGATGATTTTCTTGACCGCTTCCGTGAAGTATTGCACACCATGGGAATAAGTGTAAAGCAACGGGGTTGGTTTATATGATCCATGAAGTTTAACATTATGTTTTATCAGGTATTGTGACCTATGAATTCGTGCCACGTGGGGGAAGTCCACTGCCAAGGAATATATTGCGAGGCCGCGTGTCATATCGGTTTTTGTTTGGAATGCATAAAGCTGGGAATTTTGGACGAACTCAGTACAGGTTGATACTATATGTCGGCTGGTGGTAGAAATTGCCCTAGACTCGGGAGAGTCATATTTCATCAGAGCACTCGGGCTACGTGCCCCATGGCAGCTACAACTCAACTACATGGCAACCTAGGGAAAAAAGAGTCGGAATGTCGAAAGTGGAGGTTAGATTCCTAGTGGTGGAGACCCAATCTGTTGATATATTTTCTATGGTATGGACGAGGTCATTACGTTAAATGATTTCACTAAAAGAAAAATCTCTAATTGTTATAAAGTAATGATTTTATGGACTTAATTCGATTATGCTTATATAATAAAATCCTTCTAATATGGTCCTCTTTCGGTCGAGCTCGTAACTCAAAAATCTACTTATGTGGATACTTGTATTGAGAAATTCTGTGGGGTTAACTGTGTTTAGCATTACGTGTTGACATTTTGCTTAACGGAAAATATTTAAATGAAGGAAATGGAATGTTTCGAGTGGAACGATATGCATATTACTTGTGATTCGGAATCGAGGACGAGATCCTCGTGCGTTGAAGTGATTTGGTATATTTAGACTGGACCTGGAGCCGCGGTGGAAGTTATGTAAGGATGAGATACTTGTGATGGAAATTCTTGCGTTTAAATTCTTCTTTATGAATTAAATTATGTGTCTTTTTACTATAAGTACTGGTAGGAAGTCATGCTCCTTAAATACTTATGTATAAAATTAAGAGTAATAATAATAATTAATTAATTAATTAATAAACTAATTAACCATCCGTGCGTAATTTTCTAAATTCGTGATTATGGAGCCTTAACTTACCAGGTAGGAACCGCTCCAGGTGGCGTTAGGTGAGGCACGTTATTTTGGGTAATTATGAGGTCTTCAAGCATCGTATCTCGGTATCAGTATTATGATGGAATTGGAGGATCAATTAAAGGATTTGGTGGGTAAAGGGTTCATTAGGCCTAGTGTTTCTCCTTGGGTGCTCCAGTATTGTTTGTCAAGAAGAAAGGTGGTTCGATGAGGATGTGCATAGATTACCCGCAATATAACAAAGTTACAATCAAGAATAAGTACCCGCTGCCGAGGATTGATGAATTGTTTAATCATCTTCAGGGTGCCAAAGTACTTTCAAAGATAGACTTGAAATATGGTTACCATCATCTAAGGATTAGGGCGTCCGATGTCCCTAAGATAACTTTTCGCACTCGTTATGAACATTATGAGTTCTTGGTGATGTCATTTGGGCTGACGAATGCCCCCGCTGCTTTCATGGAGTTGATGCCCCGAGTGTTAAGGCCTTACTTGGTTTCATTTGTGATTGTTTTCATTGATGATATATTGATATACTCTCGCAGCCGAGAGGAGCATGAGCAGTACCTTAGAGTCGTCCTCCATACTTTGAGGGATAGTCAATTGTATGCAAAATTTTCCAGGTGTGAGTTCTGGTTGAGTTCAGTTGCATTTCTAGGCCATGTGGTATCCTCAGAGGGTGTTCAGGTGGAACCCAAGAAGATTTCAGCAATCAGAGATTGGCCTAGACCCATCTCAGCTACAGAGATCCGGAGTTTCTTGGGATTAGAAAGTTATTATCGTCGGTTTGTGGAGGGTTTTTCATCAATTGCTGCCCCGATGACCAGGCTGACTCATAAGAGTACTCATTTTATGTGGTATGAGGAGTATGAGGTGAGCTTTCAGAAGATCAAGACAGCCTTGACCACGGCACCAGTGTTAGTTTTGCCCACAGGTTCAGGATCGTATGCCGTGTATTGTGATGCTTCACGGGTTGGCTCAGTATTGATGCAAGATGGCAAGGTTATAGCATATGTTTCTCGTCAGTTGAAGGTCCATGAGAAGATCTATCAAGTTCATGACTTGGAGTTAGCAGCTATAGTGCATGCCTTGAAGATTTGGAGGCATTATCTTTATGGTGTGCCATATGAGCTATTCACTGGTCATAAGAGCTTACAGTATCTGTTCAAACAGAAGGAGTTGAACACGAGGCAGAGGAGATGGTTAGAGTTGCTGAAGGATTATGATATTACCATTCTTTATCATCCGGGGAAGGCCAATATGGTGGCCGATGCTTTGAGTCAAAAGCCAGCTAGTATGGGTAGTCTTTCCTATTTATCATTCGGAGTGCGACCTCTTGCTATGGATGTTCAGGCATTAGCCAACCGATTTGTAAGATTGGAAGTTCCTGAGACTGGCAGTGTTTTGGCCCATACAATTGCCCGTTCTTCTTTGTATGACCGTATTCGGGACAGGCAGTATGATGATCGCCATTTATGTGCTCTTAGAGATAGAGTCAGACACGGAGATGCCAAGTAGGTTATGGTTGATGTTGAGGGAGTTTTGAGGATGCAATGACGGATTTGTGTACCTGATGTTGATGGTATTTATGAACTGATATTACAAGAGGCCCACAGTCCACGATATTCCATTCATCGGGGCAGCATTATTGGTGGCGTATAGTGAAGAAGGATAATGTAGCTTATGTAGCTCCGTGCTTGATTTGTCAGTCGGTTAAGTCCGAGCACTAGAGACCCGGTTGTTTGATGCAGCAGATTCAGCTTCCCGAGTGGGAGCGTATCACCATGGACTTTGTAGTTTGACTCCCATGGACTCAGAGGATGTTTGATGCAGTATGGGTCGTTGTGGATAGGCTGACCAAATCAGTGCACTTCATTCGAGTATTAGTTTCGTATTCAGCAGAGAAATTGGCAATGATCTATATGAGAGTTATTGTTAGACTGCATGGTGTTCCCATATCTATTATATCGGACCGAGGTACTCAGTTTACCTCCCATTTGTGGAGAGTATTTCAGTGAGAGTTGGGCACACATATCGATATGAGCAAAGTATTTCATCCTCAGACGGACGGGCTGTCCGAGCGTACTATTCAGATTTTGGAGGATATGTTGCGAGCTTTTTTCATTGACTTTGGTGGATCATGGGATCAGTTCTTGCCTTTAGCAGAGTTTTCCTACAACAACAACTATCAGTCGAGCATTCAGATGGCTCCGTATGAGGTGTTGTATGGTAGACGGTGTTGATCTCCAGTCGGATGGTTTGAGCCGGGAGAGGCTAGATTGTTGGGTTCTGAGTTAGTCCAAGATGTCTTGGACAAGGTGAAGATCATTCAAGATAGGCTTCGTACAGATCAGTCCAGGCAGAAGAGTTATACGGATCGTAGAGTTCGAGATTTGGCATTTATGATAGGCGACCGTGTATTTCTTTGAGTGTCGCCCATGAAGGGCTTGATGAAATTCGGAAATAAGGGAAAGTCTAGCCCAAGGTAAATTGGTCAATTTGAGATTCTGGACAAGGTAGGAGAGGTGTCCTACAGACTTGCCTTCCCACCTAGTTTGTCTTCCGTGCATCCAATATTTCACGTGTCTATGCTCTGGTGCTATATTGCGGACCCATCTCATGAACTTGACTTCAGTGGTGTCCAGTTAGATAAGAATTTGTCTTACGAAGAGGAGCCGGTATCCATATTAGCTAGGAAGGTTCGTCAGTTGATATCGAAGAGTTACACTTCGGTTCGTGTTCAGTGGAGAGGTCAGCCTGTTGAGGCAGCTACTTGGGAGTCCGAGCCCGATATGCGGAGCCGTTATACCTGTCTTTTTCTCGATTCAGGTACTTTTCTATGTCCGTTCAGGGCCAAATAATTGTTTTAGAGGTGGAGATTGTGATGACCCAAAAAGTCATGTTGTGTAATTTAGCAAAAACTGTGTTCCGAGGCCCCGAAAGCCTCCGTTAATCTCACCTCGATGTGCATGCACAACCCGAGCGCGTAGCCGGGAGTTTTTTATGTGGAAATGTGTTGACCTGTTGAATTTATGATAATTAATGGAATAAAGTTGACTTTGCTCATCATTTTTGGTAAACGGATCTGGACCCGTGATCTGACGGTCCCGGAGGTTCTATAGGAAAATAAGGGACCTGGGCGTATGCACGGAATCAATTTTCGAGGTCTCAAGCCCGATAAATGAATTTTTAAAAGAAAATTATTTTTTGAAAATAAGAAAGGCTTTTGAAAATAAAGTTTGATGTGAAATATGGGTTGCCGGGCCCGTATTATGGTTCCGGAGTCCGGAACATGTTTAATGTATGTTATGTGAGTTATCTATAAAGTGTGGTGTAAAACGGACATAATATGACATGCTCCGAATCAAAATTGGAATATTTAAGCCTTATGAAGTTTTAAGAAAACTCTATGAGATTTGAGGTTTAATGCATTGGTTCTGATAATATTTTGGTGATTTCAGTGCATGAATAAGTAGGATGATTTGGGAGTCGTGTGTGTTTTTGGTTTTGAACCCCGAGGGATCGGGTGAGTTTCGGGCAGGTGACAGAGTGCTAAAGGTTTGAAAAATCTGGTGTTTTAAGATGGTTGCTGGTGTCATGTACATTGCTCTATGCGATCACATAGGTCCTTCTGCGATCGCGTATGCTTAATCGAGGGGGGTAGTTTGGTTGCACTGTGTGATCGCATTCTATTCTCGGCGATCGCACAGTGTACCAGTGGACCTGGGTGGGGCCTGGGTGATCCTTCTCTGCGGTCGCACCTTTTACTCCGCGATCGCACATGTCTGTGGACTGGTCTTCTGCGATCGCAACCTTCCTCCTACGGTCGCATAGTAGTAGGTCCTTAAGCTCTACGATCACAGCCCTTCTCCCGTGATGGCAGAGCAAAAAATAGCCCAGCCATTTTAAAAGCCCCAAAACATAAACATTGCGGTATTTCTTCTATATTTCACCACTCTTCTTCCTCCCCACTTTCCTTCGGCGAAATTTGAAGAACTCCATCACCATAGCTCCATAGGTAAGTGTTCTTAACATCATTTCATATCACCTTCATCAACTAATCACTAGAATATAGGTCTAAAATCATAAAAACAAAGTAGAAATTGGGGGTTTTGGGTAGAGTTAGGGTTTATGGGATTTTTGGTAATTCAACCTCTATTTGGGGTCGAATTTAAAAACAAATCATATATTTGACCTCGTGGTGGTATGGGTGGTCGGGTTTTGGTCTGAGCCGCATGTTTGGACCAAGCGGGCAGGGGTCGAATTTTGGCATTTTTGGAGGAATGCTATGAAATGGATTGTTAGGCCATGTAATTGAATCATTGAATCCTTATTGATATACTTGAGTTGATTATGTCTAGATAATATCATTCCGCAGTTGAATTCTAAAGGAAAGGCGGTGTTAGAGGGTTGATTGCAATACTTTGGACCCGAGGTAAGTGTATGGCCTAACCTTAGCTTGAGGGAATATGAGTTGAGTATTATTTGCTATTTGCTAATTGTAAAATACGATGTATAGGCATGGTGACGGGTATCTATACATAGGTGTCTAGCATGACCGTGAGTCCTTATATTATGAATATTCTGATTTTTGTGGTAATTTCCATGCTTAATTGACGATTCGTATATGTTGTGAAGGAATATGAGATATTACATCCTTGGAGCATTGGCTCAAATTGTGAAACGAATAGTGAAGAAATATGAGATATTACATCTTTGGAGCAGTGGCTCTAATTATTAAACGAATAATGAAGAAAGATGAGATATTACATTCTTTGGAGCATTGGCTCAAGTGATAGAATAAATCATGGAAATGAGAGTGAAAGAAAGATAGAGATTTATTGAAATCTACCCTTGCCGGGATTTAATAGTGTAATTGATGTTCCCTTGCTGGGATTTAATTGTGTAATTGATGTTCCCTTGCCAGGATTTAATTGTTTAATTATTGTTCCCTTGCCGGGATTACTATTTCAATTATTGTTACTCCCTTGCCCGTTGTTTGTGATTGCTGTTTGGGTGAGGAAGAGTGTTAAAGCACGAAAGGTGATGGCATGCACTTATTTTGGCGAGAATGAGAGTAAAGCACGAAAGGTAATGTCGTGCACTTGTTTTTGTGAGAATGAGAGTAAAGCACGAAGGGTGATGCCGTGCACATGTCTTGGTGAGAATGAGAGTAAAGCACGAAGGGTGATGCCGTGCATTGTTTGATATTGTCTCCCTTGCTGGGATGTTGATATTTCTGTTATTTTTCACTTGCGTGGATTTCTATTTCTATTCTATTTACTCCCTTTCCCCTGTTTGTGATTGTTGTTTGGGTGGGGAAGAGTTTTAAAGCACGAAGGGTGATACCGTGCATTCTTTGATATTGTGAGGAAAGAGTGTAAAGCACGTAGGGTGATGCCATGCTGTACGATGTACCATTCCGTACCAATATTCATTGATTACATTATACATTGCATAGTGAGGAAAGAGGCTAAAAGCACGAAGGGTGATGCCGTTCCATGATTTACATTGATTACATTATATATTGCATAGTAAGGATGAGAGTAAAAGCACGAAGGGTGATGCCGTGCCATGATTTACATTGATTACATTATATATTGCATAGTAAGGATGAGAGTAAAAGCACGAAGGGTGATGCCGTGCCATGATTTACATTGATTACATTATATATTGCATAGTGAGGACGAGAGTAAAAACACGAAGGGTGATGCTGTGCATGTTTGTGATTTCTTATCCTTGTTGATATGCTGGCTTTGTTATTCTTTCCTTATTGACATTTGTTATATGAAACTGTTATCTCCCCACAGTATGTTCCCCTTCCTTTATTAATTGTTTCTCCCTATGGTTCTTATCCGTTGTAGATATGTATATATTTATTTAAACTGCACAGGTTTATTTGGTTGTCTGGTTCTAGCCTCGTCACTACTTCGTCGAGGTTCGGCTAGGCACTTACCAGTACATGGGGTCGGTTGTACTGATGCTACGCTCTGTGCTGTTTTGCACAGATCCAGGTCTCGGATAGCAGCAGTAGTGCGTGGCAGGTCTTCAGTCCAGCGAGATACCGAGGTAGCCTTGAAAGCATCCGCATGCCCGGCGTCTGCTCTGTCTATTATATCAGTCTGTTATCTCACTGTACTAGAGACAAAAAATTGTGTTTTGTTTTAGACGATTGTATTTAGTACTCTAATTAGTTCGTGAGTATTGTGACACCGGTCTTGGGTAGAGGCTCATGTTGAAGTTTCCACATTTCTACTCAGTTTTTCTGCAATTTAAGAATTCCGCTTTAATATTAAATTCCATTGTTTGCATGAGATTGGTGAAAATTGTTAAATGAGGTAACGTGTTAATGAAAAAAGCTAATTCTGGTTTGGCTTGCCTAGCTTCCACTTGTAGGCGCCATCACGGGTCCCGGGGGTGGGAAATCCGGGGCGTGAATGTAACCTCCAATGTAACATGATTAACTTACTTTATATTGCATCAAATATAATCTTATTTCTGAGCTTACACCAATTGAATTACGATGTATTCTCACGTACGAAAACATGGGGTGTAACATCATTTCCCCATTTGGAACATTCGTCCTCGAATGTTGACTAATGCACTTTTCCATATCATAAGCAATAACTCTTACGAATAATTTAATATTGTCTTTGTCATCTAGGGAATTTTTCGGTGAAAAAATCCAAAGGCTAGAACATTCCCCTCGTTAGGCCTCTTTCTCACACCACAACTTCTGGTCGAACTCCTTTCAATGTCGTAACTATTTCTACCTTCTTTCATGCAGCCTAGACAATTCTAACCTTGAATGTGCACCAATGCGACTCTTATATCCTTTTTTTATTTCCTGTTAGATTTTAACCTATCTTTATGATTCACTTGGTGAATATATATTGTACTATGACAAGTTGTCCCTCTGGGCATCTATAGGTGTACTAACGTTCTTTGTTTGGTACTTTGTTGAACTTACGACTATTGATATATCCTCTTTCATAGCCTCACTTATCGATGCTTACGGCTTTACCACTACTAGGTAGGTCATACTATACCATAACTCTTACTTCAGTTTATTAATATGGAGACTTGCCACCCAACTCCAGGTTTTTCTCTCACCGCTTATCCTATGTGTATAAATCTAAGCCATTTAATGCTTCCTTATTACCGTCCATCGTAAAACTGTTAGCATAATCTCATCTTGTACTATGTAACTTTCATCTATTCATTGTTGATTCACCTTCATATTGATCTATAATCTACCACTGATAATTTAAAATCTCTTATCTAATATATCGTCACTAGGGCTCACGTCTCATCGGGGAACATCTGAAGTGGTTTACCTGATCCACTAAGAGACGATAATATAATGCAATAACTGTATTTCATAGCATCCCAATGTGATTCATCTTATGGGGGTATTCTAATCATGTGCAATTCATGAAATACTTGTTCTCTAACTCATTACTCAATCAAGGGTCTAAACGTGATCCTTTTATCATTTATCATGATTACACCCTTACTTCACTACCATGGTAGCATTCTATCTCTTCTATTCTAAATTATCCTAGTTTTAAACTGCTTTGAGTTCACTCATGATATACTGAGCTTTTTATAAATATATGGAAACCATCAGCTCTCTTGTTGTGATGGGTTTAATCCCGAGGAATTGCATTTCTCGTCACCTTCTCACACCTTTTCTTATCCTTACTCACGCCTAGCTAAAACCTTGTTTCTCTACCATACTTTAGCTTGCGACCTATGCATATCTACTTATACTACTCGTAACCTTCTTTTCATCATGATAGCACCATAGATTTTCTTTCACGCCTTCTCAGTTGTCTTTAAATGTAAAGAATTACTTTTCCTAGTCGTTCTACCACTTGCTGCATGGATAGTTGGCCCATCTTAGTGCCCATGAATACGGGAGTTCCCTGTAACTCATATGATCTCAATTACCCAAACTAGAGGATCATGACTAGCACCCGGGCCATTCTTACCGAGCACAAACGTACATTTTATCTAACCTTCTTATTATCTTTAAGGGATAACGAGATCAATATAAATGGTAGATATGGATCATGAACATACATCGCATGGGATGACAAGATTTCTAAGAAACTACATAAAAGGTACGACGTGACGACCCCAAATCCTAACCTGCTGTGATGGCGCCTATCGTGGAACTAGGCTAGCCGATTACCGCGTGTTCAAAATTTATTTTGAAAATCCCATTTATGTTTCAAGCAATTCATAACAATATATAGAAAACTTCTTAATATAATAGGCAAATTTTATACGGTAGTGCCATCCCAAAAACCCGGAGCCAACATGTCATGAGTATCTAGTGAAATAATCCAAATAAACTATTATAATACAAAACTCCGAATCAAAGCTAAATACAACAGGAAGGGAAAACGGAGATGTTGTGAACGCTGAACAACTACTTTTATATCCTACGGTCCGGCTACGCTGTAATATATAAAAGCCAACGCTCGATATCTGCTCCTGAATCTTCACATAGAGGTGTAGGGAGTAATGTGAGTACGCCAACTCAGTTGTAATGGAAATAAATCAAGTCTAAGTAGCAAGGAATCACATAAAACTCAATGCTATCAAGTCACAATACACACAACCTTACTTTCAAATAGTTTAACATAGATATACAAATCATCATGTATTAAAATCAACTTCATAAAAGTCCTTTAAAGAATGCACATTTGTAAGAACTTTAAAACAAAGGTTTGGTATGCAAATGAATGCAGTAAAATTATAAGTAGCTTCTCGGGCAAAACATGTTTCATAATCAGCCCCTCGGGCATGCCTCACAATCCCTCAACACCTCACAATCACTCATGCCTCCCAATCACTCATCACTCGCACTCGGTGCGCTCACTAGGGGTGTGTACAGACTCCGGATGGGCTCCTTCATCCCAAACTCTAATATCACTCAGAGCCTCACCATCACTCTTGGCCCTCGGCCACACTCGGTGGAACCACTAGAAAAGCCCCTCGGGCGAAGTAGTAAAACGGGGTACTTGACCTGAAAACATCATTTTAATGGTCATGTAATGTAAATCAGGCTGACTTTCAAATAACACAATATGCACAA
Source organism: Nicotiana paniculata (assembly GCA_005239505.1). Classification (NCBI taxonomy): domain Eukaryota; kingdom Viridiplantae; phylum Streptophyta; class Magnoliopsida; order Solanales; family Solanaceae; genus Nicotiana; species Nicotiana paniculata. Next base: position 56,206 of record ML320457.1, read on the forward strand.
TGATGTTGAGTAAAATCATCAACAGGTAGTGAGGAAAACAGTAATAAAACGCCCTCAAAGGGCCTAAAAAGATCGGCACGAGGCCCCAAACACGGCTTATAGCCCAAATATTTCACAAATCTTTAAGACATAATTTATAATAAAATTTTGAGTAAATATGTAACTCATTAGTCACGCGGAGAGTACCTAGTCCAATCCAAAAATCAGTACACGCCACATATTCGTCATCCGACATGTGCACCATTCCAAATTCAGTGAGAAAATAGTGCTGTCCGAGGTTCCATAACCCTCAGGACAAGATTTAAGTCCATTACTTACCTCTACCGGGCCACGACACTAGTCCGCGATGCACTTGGCCCTCAAATTGGCTCCCGATTTTACTGAATCTAGCCAAAATCAGTTTAACATCATCAATATATATCGAAGGAACTCAACCCAATCGAAAATCCTCAAATTAAACAAGAATCTCGAAATTCGGCCAAACCCGAGCCCCGGGTCCACGTCTCGAAATCCGATAATTTTTACATCACTAGAAACCTCGTCCTCCCATGATTCTACTCATACCAAAATCATCAAAATCGGATCACAACAGCCTACCTAAAACCTTAAAAGAAACCCCAATTCTTTCCTCCCATTTTCCAACTTTTTCCTACTCAAATTCTTAAATTTTCTAGCTTAATCCTAACAAAATAGCATAGGCACGAGATTAACAACCAAAGAACTTACCTTTGCTGAAGAATCTTGAATTTCCTTCTCAAAATCACCTTCATTGGACTCCTCCCGCATGCAAATTGATGAAAAATATCAAATTTCGCGGAGGGTCCTTTTATACTATTCTGCCCAGTCATTTCCGCACCTGCGGACCCCACATGCGCACCCGAGGTCCCAGGTGCACACGTACGAAAACTCACTTAATAGGACAATCCCACACCTACGACCATTTCTCCGCACTTGCGGCTTCGCAGGTGCAATGAACCTTTCGGAATTCCATTCCGACTTCGATAGCCTATTTTTCACTGCCGACCGAAGATCGCCAAAAACTAACTTTCGCCAATACAAGCCTAATTATACCCCGGGCATCACAAAAATATTCTGAACGTACTCCTAATACCCAAATCACCTAACAAAGCTATTCGAGCCATAAAATCCGCATCCCGAGGTCGTTCATCAATGAGTCAACTCTCAGTTGACTTTCTCAACTATTAGGCTACTTTATAAGGCCGAATGCCTAAATTCTCACCATAACCACTCTGGACCCAAACCAACTGATCCAGCACATCAAAACAGGATAGCGATATATAACAAATGCAGAAATAGGGGAAACGGGGTAAATCTCACGGAACGAACGGCCGGGTTGTTACATACGAGCTACAACACTGCAATGAACGACTATACAACAAAAATCAGCTAACAAGACATACCAAACTATACATTAGTCAACACATGTCTATGAGCCTCTAAAGGACCATAAGTAATGAAACATGGCCGGAACAGGGCCTCGACATACCCATAATATCTATAAAAAAAATGCACACCAAGACCACGGCAAGTCCGGAGAAGGGATCTCACCTATAACCGCTAAACTAGAAAGTCTATTGTGGTGGGAGAGCTTTGTGTACCTGTCTATCAAGACCTGCAGCACGACATGTAGCGTCCACAAATAAAAGGACGTCAATACAAATAAAGTACTGAGTACGTAAGAAAAGAAAGCATAAATAAGAACAGTAAAGTAAAGAGAGATGTATGGGGTACAACCTGTAGCATCTGAGTGCTTCTAAGAGACATTAAAATGAAATGCATGATAGATATATACACATAATCTTTTGAAACATTCGCCTATGAGGGCATCATCATCATATGTGCCATACCCGACCGGCTATATTACAGCTCGGTAGATTAAAATAGATACATATATATAATGCATGCAGGACTCATTGGAATCATGTTCTGAACATTTCGTAGCGACGTAAGGTCGATATTCTATGTACAAATCATTACGGATAACTCTTCATCGAGAATCTTATAAGAATCAGGAAGTACCAACAACATTGATAACACAAGAATAAGTAAATCAACCTCAACATCAATTGTTCCATATTAAGGGAAACAATGTAAGTACTACTAGCTTCTAAGAGTAGAGTATCTTTTGAAGCTCGTTCATTGCATTATATACAATCGGAGTCGTGCATAATAAGGAAATGTATAGCCTCACATACCTTTTATATAGTGTCCCAACCTCAAGCTATGCAAATATCACAACTCCTTAATCTACAATAAAATAAATAACACTATCGTTATTGTTTAAGCGTCATAACTATTATGTATCGACCACCACCTATTTTACGATGAAACGAAAAGCACCTCCCCTATTTATATGACTTCATACAAGTCAAAAAAATCACCAAACATCCCAAACAACATCAACAATAATCATATTGAGCCTCCCAAAATAGTCCACACACAACCTAATCACTGCACACATAAGACGACCACCGTAGTCGTGTCAAATGACCCGGAAATGTTACAATGAATGACCAGATCACAACCCTAAATTTATATGGTGTTTCTCCACATTCTTCATTCTCCAAAACTCCAAAAAACAGTAGTAAAACACGCAGACCAACAATAACACAAAACAGTCCGCTACAAGTCAAATAACTCGAACTCACGGCTTCCGATCACCGTCCCGTGAGTTCTAACTATTAGGAAACATATTTATCAACCTTACTTGATATTTAAACACTTAAATACAGATATAGACGTGTCATAACTATTAATTACCTTCAAAAACTCTAACTACAAAGTAAAAAGAGAGGCGGTATAATGACACTTACGTCGTAGGGATCGTTTTGATGTTATTGCTTCTCGATTTCTTGCCCGGAAAGATAATATTCTTTGAAACCCTAGAATATAGCTTGAGGATATGTTTATTGGAGTTCTCTTGTCGTTTTATTCTGACTAATGAAGAGAAATATGACATAATGTTTATATATATCAAGTTTAGAAAGGTTTATATGCTAGCTTGGAACGCTAGGATTGGTCTATCTTCTGACGCTTATATCTTTTTATCCTGATGTCGTATAAATTAATGGTTAAGAGAATTGAAAACTAAATTCCAATACCTTAAGTTTGGTATATTATATGTCCCAATAAGACCTCATATAGCACATTAAATGTATTTCTCCAAAAGCTCTAGTGATCCACCTACTTGTCACTTATGATGTCTGCCCAGTCTCACGAAATTGCAAATATCTCTCTACTCCTACGTTATATCGATGAACGGATTTATGAATTGGAATCTACAACCATAGATATTAAATTTGGTTGGTAGATCATCCAATAATTCCTAGTATATTGGGAGAAAGTCTCAGTTATATTTGACCTAATTTTAAGAACATTATGAGTGTAACTTGTGAAGAATTTTGCCGACTTTTGTTCCACAACTTGCTTGAATTAAAAATGTAGAACAAAACTATCATACGATAAAAATTAACTCATAGAATAACCTCTTTATCATGTAATGAACCATAGTCTCACCCTAATGTACATGTTATATCATCTCAAACTCGTCGACTTTCGACGAAACTTATTTTCTTCAATTGCTTTAGCTTCTAAGCTTTCCAACCCTATTGGTCCTCGTTATTTATGATCTTAAATATTTGTAACCTCTAATGTAACATGATTAACTTAATTTATATTCCATCAAATATAATCTATTTCTGAGCTTACATCAATTGACTTATGATGTACTATTACGTACGAAAACATGGGGTGTAACATATATATATATATATATATATATCATTTAGGAAGCTAGATATGAGTGGCTAGTATGATATTATCAATAAATGAGATAAGCGTGTCTATATGGGGATGTTATGTAATGGCATGGGGGTGTGTTGTTGATAAAAACTGAGTATTTTGGCAGTGCTTTTGACTTCCTTGTGTGTGTCATGCATATTACGTAATCTCCTATGATGTTCCCAATGTGCTACTCGGTGTCTCTGGTATTACTTGATGGTTTGAAACATGTCAGTTATACCACTCCAGTAGTATGAACTTGATTCTCATTGATCATGTACATGTATTCTTGTATATCTGCTTTCTATGCAATATGGATTAGATTGATAGCCCATGACCAAGCCAGACAGAATATGATATTGAGCATGTGACAATGTTGGGTGGATTGTGATATTAAGCCAATGAACACGCCTGGCGGATTGTGATATTGAGCATCTGACCACGCAGGGTTGATTGTGATATTTGCACGCGAGTTGTCCATGCATTATATGCGTAGTCCATGCAGTTGAGACTTATATTGTTAGGATCCAAAATCCCATTCTTTCGTGATGGAGTCTAAGCCATTACAAGGCAAGCCGAAAATTACACAGCAACTATGCATTTTGAATCAAAACTTGATTTAATAAGATCAACATAAGAGATCTTGTAGATAACTAATAAAATAATTGTAACTATACTACAACAATTCGAAAGTCCTGTGTCACCGAATACATTAACTGCTGAGTGTCAACATGGTTAGAAACTGTAGTACAACTGTCTCAGAAAAATAAAACAGTACCAAAATAAAATAAAAGGAAAGAGATTCAAGGTCTGCAGGCGTCATAGATGCTACCTCGAAGTCTCCGAAAATCTACTAGCACCATCCTAGCAATCACTGTGTCAAGATGTACATGAATTTGCATGCGAAGTGCAGAGTGTAGTATGAGTACAACCGACCCGATGTACCCAATAACTAATAGGATTAACCTTGGGCTAAAAGTAGTGATAAGCTCCGAAAGATATAGTCCGAATCAAAATATTGACAACACCAATATAACATAATGATGAAAGTAATAACTTAGAGGAAACTTCAATATTCAGTTTTTACATAGTACATAAATTTAGGCATGCTTTCAAGTTCAACAATTTAATCCCAACATTGATAAAATATGCCAAGTACAACTATCATGAGGAACGTTACATCTCTATATGTACATATCAAATATGCACGTCAAATGTAATGTATCACAGTGATAATCCCAAGCACTCACACTCTTAGAGTACTCAATATGTCTATCTCATTTCCCACCCATCACCCACAATCACTCAGCAATGTATGGGTGACTGACACTATTGCCCCTAACAAAAACACATGTATATCAATTAATGTTCCTACGCTCACTGCCGGTATGCTAGACTCTGGAGGGGGTCGATCCTGCCTAAGCTCTAATATAAAGCCTATAAGTCCTACTGCAATGTGCAACCCGATCCATAATACTAAATAAGCCAATTAAGAGTGCTGCGGTGCGTAGCCCGATCAAAGATTACACTCACAATCCGGCTCTTAGGCCCAACTCAGTCATCAATCTCTCTAGTTTCACGGGCTCTCAAGTCTCATACTACTCATCCTAAACAATGATAACAAGATATAACATTAAATGATACTAACTAAGATATGATATGCACATGAATAAAAATGACTAAGGACATAATTGCATTTTTAGCAAATAACTCAACAATAGAAACGACCTTAGTGGGTCCCAGCTGAATAAGCACATATCCTGAACATGATTTTTAACATGAATCACAGCTCAATTACTCTAACATGTAGGAATTACATGGGTAAAACAATATTAGATAATTGCACAGTACCACAGAATCAATCGAGTCATGATTACTACAGTGCATCCCCACATGCCTGTGACCTAGCATGTGCGTGACCCCAACACCAACCATTTAACACTTTTTCGAGAGATTCATATCCTCAGTACCAAGTTTAGAAGTGCTACTTACCTCAAAGTACGCAACTCAATGCTCCAAAAAACCCTTGTCGGGAAAATCGACATCTAAACGACTCGAATATAGTCACAAACAACTTAATATAATCAATACAAGCTATAGGATTCCATCACATACGATAAAACTAAGTTTTTTTAACCAAACTCAAGAAGGCAACCCCATATCCATGCCTCAGAACCTGACATAATCTACAAAATCCGGCCCACTCAATAACAAGTCCTACCATGTCAAAATCATTAAATTCCAACAACAAATCGAACCTCAAATCCTCAATTATTACTCTCCAATACCTAGTCCAAAACCTCCCAAATTTTATCTCAAAAGAAAATCTATTTGGGAATATCAATAGGTATTCAATATTAATGGATAAAAGTGATCAAAAGTTGCGTACCTCTTGACATATAGTGAAATACCTCACACAAAACGCCATAAATCGAGCTTCTAACTCCAAAAATGAAGAAAAGACTCAAACCCTCATTTTCTCCAGGCCTCTTCACTTCTGTGGGCTCAACAGCTGCATCTGCGGCTCCGCTATTATAGATACTCCCTCTCTTCTACAAGATCTCGTAAAACCTCTCGACCAGCCGCTTTTGCGGCCCAACTCTCGCTTTTGTGTGTCCACTTCTACATCCAAGCCCCTGCACCTGTTGAAGTGCACTTTTGGAAGCCTTTCACTTCTGAGATCCTTTAGCTCCTAACAAAAATCCGCATCTACAGCAGCTTCATCGCATCTGCAGGCAGGCTCGCAGATACAGAAAAACCCTCGCACCTGCGACTACTACCGAACTCCACTCAGGACTGTATTTGTGACCCCATGGCCGCTTCTGTGGCGCCACACTTGTAGCCAAAACCTTGCAGGTGCAGTTGCAACAGAGTTGAACATAGCAGGTTTTCCATAAGTCAAAAACACAATCTAAAATCAATCAGAATCTCACATGAGGCCCCCGGAACCCCATCCAGTCATACCAACACATCCTAAAACATTATACGAACTTAGTGAAAGCCTCAAATCCTATCAAACAACATCAAAACATGAATCACACCAAAATTCAAGCTTATTGAAACTAATCAAATCTCGATCAAACTTCTCAATTTTTCAAACCTTCAACTTTTCGACTTTACACTTTTGCCAATTCAAGCCAAAAAGACTTACTCACCTCCAAATCTATATCTGGACATACTCCTAAGTCTAAAATGACGATATGAACCTATCGGAACCATCAAAACAATATTCCAAAGTTGTTTACTCATAAGTCAACATTCAAACAACTCTTTAAATTTAAGCTTCTAACCTTGGGACTAAGTGTCCCAATTTATTCTGAAACATTCCTAGATCCAAGACAACCACCCAGGAAAGTCAAATAACCATAAATTAACATAGAATAAGCAATAAATTGTGTAATGGAGCTACAATAATCAAAACAATCGGTCGATTTGTTACATTCTCCCCCTCTTAAACAAGTGTTCATCCTCGAACATGTCTAGAATCATAGCTGGAGTCTCATGTAGGTGTGGATAGCTTCTCCGTATCTCCCTATCGATCTCAAAAGTAGAATCCTAGACTTGATGACCTCTTCACTGAAGCTATATTCTTTAACCTCCACTTTCGAACTCGTCAATCCAAAATGGCCACTGGCTCCACATCATGCGCCAAATCTCCATCCAACCAAACTGTGTTGAAGTACAAAACATGAGACAGATCACTGTAATACTTATGGATCATGGAAATGTGAAACATTAGGTGAACACTCGATAGACTAGGTGGCAATGTAAGCTTGTAGGCCACCTCTTCAATCCTCCCAAGCACCTCAAAAGGGACAATATACCGAGGGATCAACTTACCTTCTTCCCGAACCTCATCAGACCCTTCAAGGGCGAAAATATGAGCAATACCTTTCCTCATTCCATATATGCAACAACACAAACCTTCTGATCGACATAACTCTTCTGTCTAGACTTTGCCGTGCAAAGACGATCCTGAATCAACTTTACCTTTTCCACGACATCCTGAAACCACCCAACTAGAGATGGGCACCGTCTCCTATATAAGGCCTCGTAAGGAGCAATCTGAGTACTCGATTGGTAGTTGTTGTTATGGAAAACTCTTTAAGTTATAGAAACAGATCCCACGAACCTCCAAACTCTATAATACAAGTGCGTAGCATATCCTCTAATATCTGAATGGTGCGTCCGGACTGTCTGTCCGTCTGAGGGTGAAATATTGTAGTCAACTCAACCTATGTGCCTAGCTCTCGCTGCATTGCTCTCCAAAATTGCAATATGAATTGCGTGTCTCGATCTAAAATAATAGACATTGGCACAACATGAAGGAAAACAATCTCACTGATGTAGATCTCAGCCAACCACTCTGAAGAATAGGTAGTCACAACAGGAATGAAATGTGCAGATGTAGTCAACCGGTCCACAATCACAAAAATAACATCAAATTTTTTCAAAGTCTGTGGGAGTCTAACAACGATGTCCATGGTGATATGCTCCAATTTCCACCCAGGAAATATCAAGCCTCTAACGCAAACTTCCCGGCCTCTGGTGCTGGAACTTCACATGCTAAGCTCAAGCACCAATCCACATGCTACACTATATATTTATTTATTCTTCTCCACTATATTCTTTACGACATCCGGACGAATGGAATACTGCAAACTATAGGCCCCCTCAAGAATTAATTCACGTAACTCATCCACATTGGGAACTCAAATCCAACCCTTTATTCGCGACACCCCATCATCTCCAATTGAAACCTCTATGGATATGACACCCCATCATTTCGTACGTGAGAGTATCTCGTAAGTCAATTGATTTAAGCTCAGAAATGAGATCGTCTTTAAAAGTACATAAAGTAATTTAATCATGTTATGTTGGAGGTTACAAATATTTACGATCATGAATAATGAGTACCAAGAGGGTTGGAAAGCTTAGAAGCTAAACCAATTGATGATAATAAGTTTCGTCGAAAGTAGACGAGTTTAGAATGTTATAAACTGTTGGGATGAGTACTCCTAGCTACTAAGGTTGTCCATGTTTTTATTTCCTTACAAATTTATGCTAAGAAAGTATGTATGATCCTTGAGTCGTAGTTAAGTTCATATTGATGGTATGATGTCCATAATGTTAATCGAAGGTGCAACTACCTTAAGTCACTACGAAAGGTTTAGAGCGTGATTCCACGAGTCCAACATGCATTATATATAGTATAAATTGCTACACTTGGACCTTAGCAATTAGATACCTTCCCACATTAGGGCACGTTAACATTATTTCATTTAGTAGCATATACTGCCATATTAGAATATTTAATGCACCTTACACATGGTAGGAGAAGCACAAAGAATCACTCTTCATAGTCTCATTAGCATGGTAATCTACTTAAGAAAAACAAGAGAATGAACTCGTACACCTCGACACAATAGGACAATCAATTCACATATGCTCAAGCAAGAATTTCATACAGTGTGCTCCGACATCAACAAGGTAACTCTACAAAGATTAAAGTTAGCCATAAATACCTTGAATCATAATTCACCTTTAATTTTCTACCACAATTCATCGGACCTTCTAGCACCTTCAATCTAGTTCACAATGTGGCATAGTTGAACTTAGAATTAGGAATAATGATCATGTTTTATACTCACTTGAGAGTTTTATCAAATACTAGGTGTTCTTTTAGATTAAATAGCCTTTTTTGGGAAGGATTACTCTAACTCATTTCCCTTTACTAGATTATGACTAGCTGGTTACATGCATGAAAAATACCTACCCCCATCTTTATGAACTCACCTAACCATGCTTCATTTTAAAAAAATCCAGGAAATTAAGGTTGATGGGGTGGAAGCTTACCTCTTGTAGTGATGAAAAAGGTGTCCTACTTGATGAATTCTAGGCCTGAGTAGTGATGGAGGAACAAATTTCATGAACTTGGAACTCTTTCTCTCTCACTATAACTCACTCTCTCCGCTCTCTAATTTATCAGAAAATAGGCTTAAAATGAAAGGGGTAAGTGTTTTAATGAACTCGGGTTCGGGTATAAAATTAGAGTCTTAGCAGTCCCAAAACAAAAATGCGATCAGAAATGCGATCACATTCCTGCTATGCGGTCTGCATTCATGTTACATAAATGGCCCTCAAATGGGCCCAAAATAAAAGTAGACTGTTCAGGTATGGGACCACTATGCGGTCTGCATAAGTCCATACGCAAAGATCAAGGTTCAAGAATGCGATAACTCTGCAGCCCGCATTCGCGAAATGCGATAGCATTCTAGGCCACATAGCTGTCCTCGAAATGGATAGCGAACTGTCCAAGTATACGACCACTATGCAGTCCGCATACCGGATCTACGATCGCATAGTGGACCGCCGACCTGCGCAAATCTGGAAAATTATATCTTTTAAGTCCCGGGGTACTTTTTACTCAAAAAGGGTCTGTTTTAAGAATTTCTACAGTTATAACAACACGGGGACCTACTTCATCATTATTTTTATCCATTAAATTTTACGGGTCCTTACATTCTCCCCAACTTAAAATCATTCGTGCTCGAATAAGGATCATAGAATCACTAGAGTAGGAAAAACACAAAATAAGCCAACCCCGAAATTTTTACTAACTCCGATATTTCTTGAAACTTTCACTAGAGTTTCCTTTGTAATTAGGCCTATCTACATTTCAGAGAGCCCCTAAACACATTTTAACCAATTACACACATTTTTAGTTACTCTATCACTCTTGCACATAATCCGGTGATTTCAATAAGCTACATATAGATCAATTACTTCCATAATCCTCACATAGTTCGGTTAACCCCACAAACTTGCATATCTATGTCATTTAACTATCACATGAATTGCATATAATTTACCTTAATTCAAGGAATTGCACATTACCCAAATAATTACAACGTACACAAATATGGCACCACTTGAGAAGTTACAATAGTTGGGAAACTGTGGGGGGGGGGGGGGGGAGAAATGGGGTGCTTTTGCACAATATATAATTGCTTAGGAAATGAAAATTTTCAAAACATTACCGGACTTATTCAAAAAAATGGGGATATTTCACTTTCATTTCATTTTCCGCTTCCCACATGGCTTCTTCGACTTGTTAACTTCGCCATAACACTTTAACATAAGCAATCTCTTTGTTCCTCAATCTATAGAGTTGCCTATTAATAATAGAAATTGGAACCTCTTCATATGACAATACTTCATTAATGTTAACCGTCTCAACCGGCACAATGGCGGATGGATCCCCAATAACCTTCTGCAACATGGACACATGCAAAAGTGGGTGCACTAGTGACATCACAGGGGACAATTCCAGCCTATAAGCCACCTGTCTTATCCTTTGAGCAATCCTATATGGCCCGACATACCTTGGGCTCAACTTCCCTTTCTTCCCAAACCGCATCACTCCTTTCATGGGAGACACCTTCAAGAATACCCAATCATCTACTTGAAACTCCAAATATCTTCGACGAACATCTGCATTGGATTTCTGATGACTCTCAGCAATATTCATCCCCTATTGAATTACTTTAAATTTTTCCATACCTTAGTGCACAAGATCCGGTCCTAGCAGTTCCGCCTCGCCAATCTCGAACCATCAAATCAGAGACCTACACCTCCTTCCGTATAATGCCTCAAATGGGGCCATCTGAATACTAACATGGAAACTGTTATTATAAGAAAATTCTATAAGCGGCAAGTGATCATCCCAGCTACCCTCAAAATCAAATACACAAGCTCGTAACATATCTTCAAGATCCTGAATGGTCCACTCTGCCTGCCCATCCGTCTGTGGGTGGAATATTCTGCTGAGATTTACTTGTGCACCCAAACCTTGCTGAAATTTCTTCCAAAAGTTAGATGTGAACTGCCCCCCCTGAACCGAGATAATAGATATTGGAGTGCCATGGAGTCTTACTATTTGCTTGATATACAACTGAGCGTAGTGTTCTAAAGTATCAATGGACTTGACTTGCAAGAAATGAGCCGATTTCGTGAATCGATCCACTATCACCCAAATTGAGTCGAACTTGTGTTGAGTGCGGGGTAACCCTACCACAAAGTCCATATTGATCATCTCCAATTTCCCGCATTAGTATTTCCATAAGTTGTGCCAACCCAATGGGCCTCTGATGCTGGACCTTCACTTGCTGACAATTCGGACACCTAGCCACAAAGTCCGCCACACCCCTTTTCATACCATTCTAGAAATAAATATCTTTGCGATCATGATACATCTTCGTAGAACCTGGGTGTACTGAATACCTGGAATTATGAGCCTCTGCCATTAACCTTTCTCGAAGATCATCCACGTCCAGAACACATAGTCTCCCTTGGCGCTGCAAAACACACTCATCATTGCCGAGTGAAAATGTTGTAGTCTTATGATTCAGAATTGCCTCTCTTAACTGTACCACTGATGGATCTCTGAATTGCTTTTCCCTGATTTCCGTTACAAGTGAAGATTGTGCTCCATTACACACCATGACATCCCATTGGTCTGAGGCTAAAAGACAGACCCCCATACTAGCCAACTAATAAACCTCTAGAGCCAAAGGCCTCTGACCTTCTTCCAAATGAGCCAAGCTACCCATGGATTTCCGACTAAGAGCGTCGGCTACCACATTCGCCTTTCCTGGATGGTACAAAATATTTATATCATAATCCTTGAGAAATTGTAACCACCTCCGTTGCCTTAAGTTCAACTCCTTTTGTTTTAAGAAGTATTGAACACTATTGTGGTCTGCTAACACGTCCACATGGACCCTATAAAGGTAATACCGCCAGATCTTTAATGCGAACACAACCACCACGAGTTCCAAATCATGCGTCGGATGATAATTCTTCTCAAGATTCTTGAGTTTCCTAGAAGCATACGCTAAAACCTTCCCACACTGCATTAACACACACCCTAAACCAACCCTTGAAACATCACAAAAGACCACAAATCCCTATGTACCCTCTGGCAAGGCCAACACCGACGCCGTAGTCAACCTCAATTCAATTCCTGAATACTCTTTTCACAAACATCGGACCAATGGAACTTAACCGCCTTATGTTTCCGCTTAGTCAATGGGGAGGCGAGGGTAGAGAATCCCTCCACAAATGTTCGATAATATCCAGCCAAACCCAAGAAAATACGAATCTTTGTTGGGGTCGTTAGTCTAGGCCATTCCTTTACCGCTGCAATCTTTTGGGGATCAACTTGAATCCCGTACTTGGGAACAATATGGCCCAAAAAGGTGACTGATTCTAGCCATAACTCATCTTTCAAAACGTTGCATACAACTGCTGCTGATGAAGAGTCACCAAAACTTCCTTGAGGTGAGTAGCATGATCTATCTGGCTTCGCGTATAAACAAGGATATCATCAATGAAGACAATCACAAAGGAGTCAAGAAACGGTTTGAAAACCTGATTCCTAAGATCCATAAAAGCTGTTGGGGCCTTGGTTAGTCAAAAAGACATTACCAGAAATTTGAAGTGCCCATATCGAGTCCTGAAGGCAGTCTTAGGAATATCCTACTCCCTGATCTTTAACTGGTGATACCCGGACAGAAAATCAATCTTTGAGAAGAACATAGCACCTTGCAACTGGTCGAACAAATCATCTATCCAAGGCACTGGTATTTGTTTTTTATAGTGACCTTGTTGAGCTGTCGATAATCAATACACATCTGAAGCAATCCGTCTTTCTTTCTACAAAAATAACCGGTGCACCCCAAAGAGAAACACTTGGCCGTATGAAACCCTTTTAAAATAGATCTTTCAATTGCTCGTTTAACTCTCTCAATTCTACTGGCGCCATTTGGTAAGGTGGAATAGATATTGGCTGCATTTCTGGCAATAAATACATCAAGAAATTCATTCACAACATGCACATATTTGGGAGCAGGCACCTCTGAAGTGGTGTTAGAAACCCGCACCAAATGGTAGATGCACCCTTTTTTATCATCTTTGAGGCTTTAAGGTAGGAAAGAAATCTACCTCTTGGCACAACTTTATTTCCCTCCCACTCGATAACTGATTCATTAGGAAACTCGAGCCTCGTAATTCTTGTTCGGTAGTCGAGTTTAGCAAAGCATGAATAGAGACAATCCATCCCCATAATTACATCCAAATCTACCATATCTAACTCAATAAGATCGGCCGTGGTATCCCGACAACGCATTATGAAAATACAATTTCTATAGACTCGCACGACCGTAATAGAATCAGCAACCGGAGTTGACACAGAGAACGGCTCGTGAAGTTGTTCGGGTTCTATCCCAAAACTTTCTCACACCCCAAAACCAAGGGACGAGACCAGCGCCCAACCGGATAATCCCAGTCAAGCGCACCAGGATTGCCTTTCCTACCCAACGCATCACCCCGTGTTTATAGTATAAAAATCTATAAATGAAATAGCAATTAGAATCAAAGTGTGAATTTACAACATAACTCCATTTTCCTCTTTTAAGTTTCAACATTTGATAATCCCAAAATAGAGAAACTAAGCACAATATTTCCAACACGGAACCACAGTTACGAATAGTTACAACTACTACCCAAAATATGTATATGCAACTCACACAGTGTCTACGGAGCCTCTAAGAATAATAGTAGTTTACACAATACTTTCCGGAAACAAGGCCTTGGCTATACCTTATAAGATATAACATATACAAATGAGTTGATATATACTACACACGTCCCCGAGAGGAAACAGGGCTCACCAGAACTTCTAGAGAGACGAAGAGGAGGCACCACTAACGACGAACCAAGCTACCAGCTATAGAACCACCCACATCCCTATAGAATATGTAGCGCCCCCGGCAAAAGGGACGTTGGTACCATTGAATTGTACTAGTATGTATAAACAAACTATACTCTATGTAAAATCATCAATGCACATATATGAGGCAGTTAAAGAAACCCATGCAAATATTGCACATAGATACAAAGAATCACAAATGGGATTTCCACAGTTTCTTATTTCAATTGTTTTCCTATTGCGGTGCGCGACCCGATCCCCCATTATAATCATATTCCACCCTTATTTCTTCGGTTGCAGTGTGCAACCCGATTCCATCTCACAATCACATTACACCCTTATTACTTGTCTTGCGTCGTGCAACCCGATCCCACTTTACATTTCTGTTACGGCGCCCGATCCCATCTCACAATCACATTACACCCTTATTACTTCCGTTGCGGCGTGCAACCCGATTCCACCTTACAATTCTGTTGTGGCATGCAACCCCATCTCACCGTACAATTCTCATTTCACAACAACAACCACCAACAATTATACAATTCGAACATAAGTTTATATTGACCAATAACTATGTGAAATCAAGGCACAATGATCGTTACCAATTAGTAATTCATATATGGTCTTTGCACATTCATTTAACTCAATAAAATCAGCCCATATTTACTTTCATCATTAGCTACACAGCCTTTAGCACTTTGATATGTTCAACAATGCAATTAATAGCAACATCAACTAACAATTCAATAACAAAAATTCTCATCGTCAGCGATATTCATTCGTAACAACCAAGTAACCATATGAAATCAAGGCCACAGAAATATTTATAAAATTATGAGCCATATACGGTATTCCATCAACACATAGCTTAATTAGTTTGTCCCCTTTTAATTTCCATTACTTACTACACAACATTTAGCACTTAGATACATTCAACACTTTGTTTCATAATCATTTCTTTCGTTTTGCAGCACAAATTCTCATACCGACGTATTCACATTTAACTAGGCTTGCACATGATAGAATAAGCACAAAGAATCACCTTTTTGCAAGCTCAAATGACATGATAATCGACAAAGGAATTCAAATAACGAAGTCTTACACCTCGACATAGCCCGGACAATAAACTCACATATGCTCAGCAAGAATTTCATACCGAGTGCTCGGACACCAACAACATGGCTCTACAAGGATTAAAGTTAGCCATACATACCTTGAATCGTAATTCGCCTTAAATTTTCTACCATAATTCACCGGACCTTCTAGCACTTTCAATCTAGTTCACAATGTGGCATAATTGAACTTAGAATTAAGAATAATGATCATGTATTGAACTCACTTGAGCATTGGATCAAGCACTAGGTGTTCCTTTGGATTAAATGGCCTATTTTTAGTGAAAGATTACTCTAACCTATTTCCTTTTACTAGATTATGACTAGTTTGTTACATGCATGGAAGAATCCTACCACCATCTTCATGAACTCATCTAACCATGTTTTACTTTAAAAAAAATCAAGAAATTAAGGTTGATGGGTAGAAGCTTACCCCTTGTAGTAAAGAAAATGATGTCCTACTTAATAAATTCTAGGCATGAGTAGTAATGGAGGAACAAATTTGATGAAGATGGCACTCTATCTTACTCTAGAACCCACTCTCTCCTCTCTCTAATTTATCAGAAAATGAGCTTAAAATAAAAGGGCGAGGTGTTTTAATGAACTCGGGGTCGGGTATAAAATTAGAAATTTGACAGTCCCAAAGTAGAAATGCGGTCAGGAATGCGATCGCATTCCTGCTATGCGGTCCGCATTCCTGTCGCATAATTGGCCCTCAAATGGGCCAAAAAGAAAATTAGATTGCCTAGGTATGCGACCACTATGCGGTCCGCATACCTGTTATGCGATAACATAGTGCGTCGCATAATTCCCTCCGCAAAAGTCAAGGTACAAGAATGTGACAACTCCGCATTCGTGAAATGCGATCGCATTCTAGGACGCATACCTGTCCTCAAAATGGACATAAAATTGTCCAGGTATGCGACCACTATGTGGTCCGCATACATGATATGCAGTCGCATAGTGGACCATATACTTGCGCAAATTTGTAAAATTACATCTTTTAAGTCCCGATGTACTTTTCACTCAAAAAGGGTCTGTTTTAAGAATTTCTACAGTTATAACAACACGAGGACCTATTTGGGTATTATTTTTAGCCATAGAATTTTACTGGTCTTTACATTCTCCCCCACTTAAAATCATTCGTCCTAAAATGAGGGTCGGGGAATTACAAGAGTAGGAAAATCACAAAATAAACCAACCCCCAAATTTTTACTAACTCCGGTATTTCTTAAAAATTTCGCCAGAGTTTCCATTGTAATTAAGCCTACCTACCTATCAGAGAACCCCCGAAACACATGTTTAACCAATTCCACAAATTACCAAGTTACTCTATCAACTTGCACATAATCTGGTCATTTCAACAAGCTACATGTAATTCAATTACTTTCACAAGCCTCACATCGTTCGGTAAACTCCACAAATTTTAGGGGAGTGGAGTGTTCTTGCACAAAATTTATTGTAATTAGGGGAGTGGAGTGTTCTTGCACAAAATTTAACACAATATATAATTTCTTAGGAATGAAAACATTCAAAACCACTACCGGCTTGTTGACTCCGCCATAATACTTTAACAGAAGCAATCTCTTTGTTCCTAAACCTACGAACTTGTCTATCAACAATAGCAACTGGAACCTCTTCATATGACAACCCATAATTAATGAAAACTGTCTCAAATGGCAGATGGATCTCTAATCACCTTCTTCAACATGGACACATGAAACACTAGGTGTATTGATGATATCTCAGGGGGAAATTCCAGCCTATAAGCCACATGTCCTATCCTTTGAGCAATCTTATATGGCCTGACATACCATGGGCTCTACTTCCCTTTCTTCCCAAACCACATCACTCCCTTCATGGGAGACACCTTCAAAAATACCCAATCATCGACTTTAAACTCCAAATCTCTTCAACCAACGTCCGCATAGGATTCTGGCGACTCTGAGAAGTCTTCATCCTCTCTTAAATGACTTTAACTTTTTTCCATACTTTGGTGCAAAAGATCCGGTCCTAGCAGGTCCGCCTAGCAAACCTCGAACCTTCCAATCAGAGACCTACACCTCCGTCCGTACAATGCCTCAAAAAGGGCCATCTAAATAATATCATGGAAACTGTTATTATAAACAAATTCTATAAGCGGCAAGTGATCATCCCAGCTACCCTTGAAATCTAATACAAAATCCCGTAACATATCTTCATGCGTCTGAATGGTCCGCGCTGCCTGCCCATCAGCCTGTGGATGGAATGGTGTGCTGAGAATTACCTGCGTCCCAAAACTTTGCTGGAAATTCTTCCAAAAGTTAGATGTGAACTGGGCCCCTCGATCCGAGATAATAGATACTGGAGTGCTATGGAGCCTGACTATTTATTTGATATACAACTGAGCGCACTGTTTTGCAGTATCGGTGAACTTGACTGGTAAGAAGTGAGCTGATTTCGTGAGCTGATCCACTATTACCCAAATTGAGTCGAATCTACGTAGAGTGCGAGGTATACCCACCACAAAGTCCATATCGATCATTTACCATTTCCACATTGGTATTTCCATGAGCTGTGCCAACCCATCGGGCCTCTAATGCTCGGCCTTCACTTGATGACAATTCGGACATCTAGCCACAAAGTTTGCCACACCTCTTTTCATACCATTCAACCAATAAATCTCTTTGAGGTCATGAAACCTCTTTCTAGAACCTGGGTGTACTGAATACCTGAAATGGTGAGCCTCTTCCATTACCCTTTCCCGAAGATCATCCACGTCCGGAAAACATAGCCTCTCTTGGCACCACAAAACACCGTCATTGTTGCCGAGTGAAAATGTTGTAGTCCTATGATTCAGAATTGCCACTCTCAACTGTACCAATGCTGGATCTCTGAATTGTTTTTCCTTGATTTTCGTTACAAGAGAAGACTCTGCTCCGTTACGCACCACGCCATTCCCTTCAACTGAGGCCAAAATACATACCCGCAGGCTGGCAAACTAATAAACCTACCGAGCCAAAAGCCTCTGACCTGCTTCCAAATGAGCCAAGCTACCCATGGATTTTCGACTAAGAACGTCGGCTACCACTTTCGCTTTTCATAGATGGTACAAAATATTCATATCATAATCCTTGAGAAATTCTAACCACCTCATCTACCTTAAGTTCAACTCCTTTTGTTTGAATAAATACTGAAGACTCTTGTGGTCTGTGAACACATCCACATGGACCCCATAAAGATAATGCTGCTAGATCATCAATGCAAACACAACCGCCGCGAGATCCAAATCATGTGTCGGATAATTCTTCTCGTGATTTTTGAGATGCCTAGAAGCATACGCTATAACCTTTCCGCACTGCGTCAACACACACCCCAAACCAACCCTTGAAGCATCACAATAAACCACAAATCCCTCTGTACCCTGTGAAAAGGTCAGCACTGGAACTATAGTCAATCTTAATTTCAATTCCTGAAAACTCTTTTCACAAGCATAGGACCACTATAACTTAATCTCCTTCTGTTCCAGCTTAGTTAATGTGGAGGAGAGGGTAGACAATCCCTCCAAAAATCATCGATAATACCCAGGTAGACCCAAGAAACTGTGAATCTCTGTTGGGGTCGTTGGCCTAGGCCAATCCTTTACCACTACAATCTTTGCGGATCAACCTGAATCCCTTCCCTTGAAAAAACACAGCCCAAAAAGGTGACTGATTCTAGCAAAAAATCACACTTTGAAAACTTTGCATACAACTGGTTATACCTGCACCGCAAGGATATCGTCAATGAAGACAATCACAAAAATGTCAAGAAACGGTTTGAAAACCCGATTCATAAGATCCATAAAAGTTGTTGGGGCTTTGTTTAGCCCAAAAGACACTAGCAGAAATTCAAAGTGCCCATATCGAGTCCTGAAGGCAGTCTTAGGAATATCATACTCCTTGATCTTTAACTGGTGATACCTGCACCGCAAATCAATCTTTGAGAAGAACCTATCACATTGCAACTGATCGAACAAGTAATCTATTTGAGGTAATGAGTATCTTTTTTATGGTGACCTTGTTAAGCCGCCGATAATCAATACACATTCGAAGTGATCCGTCTTTCTTTCTGACAAAAAGAATCGGTGCGCCCCAAGGCGACACACTTGGCCGAATGAAACCTTTTTCTAATAGATCTTTCAATTGCTCTTTTAACTCTCTCAATTTTGTTGGCGCCATTCGGTAAGGTGGAATAGATATTGGATGTGTATCTAGCAATACATCAATCCCGAAATCGATCTCTCTATCTGGTGGAATCCCAGGAAGCTCATCCGGAAATACTTCAAGAAATTCATTCACAACAGGCACAGATTCGGGAGATGGCACCTCTGAAGTGGTGTCAACAACCCGGACAAAATTGTAAATGCACCCTTTTATAATAATCTTTGAGTCTTTAAGGTAGGAAATAAATCTACCTCTTGGGACAACATTATTCCCCTCCCACTCGATAACTGATTTATTAGGAAACTCGAGCCTCATAATTCTTGTTCGGCAGTCAAGTTTAGCAAAGCACGAATAGAGCCAATCCATCCCCATAATTACATCAAAATCTACCATTTCTAAATCGATAAGATCGGCCGTGGTATCCTGACCATGCACCGTGACAACACAATTCCTATAGACTCGCACGACCTTAATAGAATCACCACCCGGAGTCGACACAGAGAACGGCTCGTGAAGCTGTTCGGGTTCTATCCTAAAACATGAAGCAATAAATGGAGTAACATATGACAAAGAAGACCAGGGTTCAATAAGAGCATAAACATCATGTGACTGAACTGTTAGAATACCTATGACAACATCTGCAGAAGCCTCCGCACTCTGGCGACCACTCAAAGCATAGAACTGAGTGGGTCCCCCTCGACCCAGAGCTCCACCCCTAGCTGCACCGCGCCTTGCTGGAGCTGGAGGGCGTACAGAAGATGTAGCAGCCGAAGAAATGGATGCCTGAGAAGTGCCCATACCCGTGCCCAGACAGGGTGCACGACAGTCTCGCTGAACGAGGCCTCTCACTCCACACCTATAGAATAATGGTATGTCTAAGTAACAGGGCTCAGAATGAAAACTCCCACACTTAGGGCATGGGGCCCTCCGGTACTACTGGAACCTCCCACCTGAACAACCTGACTAATGAAACCGCATGCTGTCTAAACGTGGTCCAACACGACCTCCCTGTTGATAACTGCACCCTGATGGCGGCGGACTGGCTGAGGAATGAGCATAGAGCTGAGATGGCCCTGATGACCCTCTCCAAATGACTAATATCCCTCCTCCCACTGAACTCCTAGGGTTTCTCGCTGACCGAGCCCTACTACTATTCTCTCTCTCCATCCTTATCTTTAATTTTTGAGCCTCCGTAGCCTGGGCAAATCCCAATATCTCCCTGTAGTTCCTGTCTGAATGTGGAGCAGCTGTAGCAGCTTCATTAATAACAAAGGGTCCAAGGCCTTGAACAAACCGACGAACTCTAGCCTCCATAGAAGACAGCATGTGAACAACATATTTGGAAAAGCGCACAAACTCCAAATAATACTTCCACACACTCATGTTGCGCATCTTGAGGGCCTCAAACTCTATAGCACGGGTTGCGATAATCTCGGCATGCAAGAAATGATCCATAAAGGCATCCACAAACTCCTCCCACCTCGCCGGATGGCTCCCTTCTCCACGGGAACTCTCCCACATTTTAAACCACGAATATGTCGCTCCCTTCAGACGATAGGAAGCCAAATAGAACCCCTCTGTCTCAGTAACCCTCATAACTCGAAGGGTCTTGCACATCTCATCAATGAACTATTGAGAATCAGCCTCTAGGTCACTGCCTGTGAACTCTTGAGGGGCTAACAACAGAAACTGGTTGACCCTGGAACTTGAAGAATCCCCTTGATCGCTAGATGATGCATGGGCAACATGTGATCTTTGGGCCTAGGAGGCCACTAGATGAGTCATCGTTTGAATAGCTCCCCTAAGGTCCCCATCAGAAATACCAGGACTGGAAGCTGGGGCTGAAAAAAGATCAGGAACATCAGCGGGAGGGACTGTAGCAGCCTCCACTGGAGCACAAATAGGAATAGACTGACTTGCAGTGGAGGAGTCAGGTTGATTTGTGGCCGGGGAAGCATTCACACCCGCACCATCAGATAAAGAATTCACGGCCACTCTTCGGGTGGCATTGGCCTCTGGCCTGAGTTGGGATCTCTTCTTGGGTGCCATTTGCTGAAAATTGGGACAATGCACGAGTTACATAAAGATGTTTTCACCTTCCACTTCATCGCATGATACAAAGTAACAATAAAAGGGTATTTTTCTAAATGTCCATGCAGCCCCCTAATTATAGATATGGTCGACAACACACCGATAATAAGGGCTCTACTAGATATGGCTCTGAGACATCCTAGGACACTTTTAAAACCTTTGGCTATGATACTATGTTTGTCACGCCCCAAAACCGAGAGACTAGACCGGCGCCCAACCAGATGATCCCGGTCAAGAGTACCTGGATTGCCTTTCCTAACCAACGCATCACCCCGTGTTTATAATATACAAATTCGTAAATGAAATAATTATTAGAATCATCCTGTGAATTTACAACAGAACTCCATTTTCCTCTTTAAAGTATCAACATTGAATAATCCCAAAATATACAAAGTAATTAAAATATTTCCAACACGGAACCATGGTTACGAATAGTTACAACTACTACCCAAAATATGTATATACAACCCACACAGTGTCTACGGAGCTTCTATGAATAGTAGGAGTTTAAACAATACTTGCCGGCAACAAGGCCCTGGCTATGCTTTATAAGACATAACATATACAAAAGAGTTGATATAGACTACACACGGCCCCGAGAGGAAATGGGGCTCACCAGAACTGGTAGAGAGATGAAAAGGAGGCACCACTAACGACGAACCGACCTACCTGCTATAGAACCAGCTACATTCATGTAGATGATGTAGTGCCCTAGCAAAAGGGACGTTAGTACCATTGAATAGTACTAGTATGTATAAACAAACTTTACTCTATGTAAAATCAATCAGTGCATATATATGAGGCAGTTAAAGAAACCCAAACAAATATTGCACAGAGCCTATATGCGGCGCGCAACTCAATCACCCCTTATTTCTTCTGTTGCAGCGTGCAACCCGATCCCATATCACAATCACATTACACCCTTATTACTTCTTTGCAGCGTGCAACCCGATCCCACCTTACAATTCTGTTGCGGTGTGCAACCCGATCCCACCTTACAATTCTCAGTTCACAACAACAACCACCAACAATTATATCACAGGGATCTTCATCATGAAGAACATAATTTCATACCAACCAATAACTATGTGAAATCAAGGCACAATGATCCTTACCAATCAGTAATTATTATATGGTGTTGCCACAATCATTTAACTCTATAAAATTAGCCCATATTTACCTTCATCATTTGTTACACAGCCTATAGCACTTTGATACTTACAACAATGTAATTAATAGCAACATCAACCAATAATTCAATCGCAAAGATTCTCATCGTCAAGGATATTCATTCGTAACAACCAAGTAACCATATGAAATCTAGGCCACTGAAATCTTTGTCATATCATGAGTCATATAAGGTATTCCGTCAAGACATAGCTCAATTAGTTTATCCCCTTTTCTTTTACATTATTTACCACAAATCATTTAGCACTTAGATACATTCAACACTTTGTTTCATTAGCATTTCTTTCATTTTGCGGCAGAACTTCTCATACCGACGTATTAAAATTTAACGAGCTTTGCACATGATAGAATAAGCACAAAGAATCACCTTTTCACAAGCTTATATGACATGATAATCGACTAAGGAATTCAATGAACGAAGTCTTACACCTCGACACAGCAGGACAATCAATTCACATATGCTCAACATGAATTTCATACCGAGTGCTCGGAGACCAACAAGATGACTCTATAAGGATTAAAGTTAGTTATACATATCTTGAATCAGAATTCCCCTTAAAGTTTCAACCACAATTCACCGGACCTTCTAGCACCTTCAGTCTAGTTAACAATGTGGCATAATTGAACTTAGAAGTAGGAATAATGATCATGTCTTGAACTCACTTGAGCATTCTATCAAACACTAGGTCTTCCTTTTGATTAAATTACCTATTTTTAGTGAAAGATTACTCTAACACATTTCCTTTTACTAGATTATGACTAGTTGGTTACATCCATGCAAGACTCCTACCCCTAAAACTGAAGGAAGAGGCCGGCGCCCAACGAGACTTTCCCGGTCAAGCGGACCTGGATTGTCTTTTGTACTCAACGCGTTACCCCGTGTTTACAATTTACCTTATTCCACATAAATTCGAAATTTAGAGTTTAAACATGAATCTACTACTTGAGTTCATTTCTTCCTTTATCATTTCAACATTTAATCACAAAACATACAATAATTCTGATTCAAACCACGATTACTAGTAAACACATTTACTGCCCAAAATACATATAAGTACATTCCACATCATGTCTACGAAGCCTCTAAGAGTACTAAGGGTTTACACAATACGTGTCGGGATGTAGCGCCCCCGGTAAAATGGACATTAGTACCATTGAATAGTACTAGAATGTATGAACAAAGTTTATTCCAAGTAGAATTACATAGTACAAAATTGAAATACAGTCAAGGTAACCACACAAGTACCACACAGATATATAGAAAGTTACAAATGGAAATTCCACAGTTACTCATTTCAATTATTCATCTGTTGCGCCCCACAACCCGATCCCACCGTACATTCTCATCTCACCCTTATTACCTCTCCACCCTTATTACTTCGTGTTGCAGCACGCAACTCGATCCCACCATACAATCAAATTCAACCCTTATTACCTCTCCAGCATTATTAATTCATGTTGCGGCGCGCAACCCGATCCCACCATACGTTCACATTTCATAGCAACAATAACCAACAATTATATCATAGAGATCTTCATCGTGAAGATAATAAGTTCATATAAACCAACAACTATATGAAGTCAAGGCACAATAATCCTTACCAAACATTAATTCACATATGCTGTTGCCATCATTATTTTATTCAATTAAATCAATCCACATTTTCTTTTCATCATTTGCCACACTCGGACCTTAGCAATTAGATACCTTCCCACATTAGGGTATGGTAATATTTTTTCATTTATTAGCACATACTTCCATATTGACTTATTCGAACATTTAACGAACCTTACACATGGTAGGATAAGCAAAAAGTATCACCCTTCATAATCTCAATTAGCATGGTAATCGACTTAAGAATAATCAGAGAATGAACTCATACGCCATGACAAAATAGGACAATCAATTCACATATGCTCAAGCAGGAATTTCATACCGTGTGCTCGGACACCAACAAGGTAACTCTACAAAGATTAATGTTAGCCATACATAACTTGAATCAGAATTTCCCTTTAATTTTGTACCACAATTCACCTGACCTTCTAGCACCTTCAATCTAGTTCACAATGTGGCATAATTGAACTTAGAATTAGGAATAATAATCATGTCTTGAACTCACTTGCACATTCTATCAAACAGTAGGTGTTCTTTTAGACTAAATGGCCTCTTTTTAGTGAAGGATTACTCTAACTCATTTCCCTTTATTAGATTATGACTAGTTTGTTACATGAATGCAAAATCCCTACCCCCATCTTTATGAACTCACCTAACCATGTTTCATTTTAACAAAAAATATGGAAATTAAGGTTGATGGGGTGGAAGCTTACCTCTTGTATTGAAGAAAATTGTGTCATACTTGATGAATTCTAGGCCTGAGTAGTGATAGAGGAACAAATTTGATGAAGTTGGAACTCTCTCTCTCTAAAACCCACTATCTTCTCTCTCTAATTTAGCAGAAAATAGGCTTAAAATGAAAGGGGTAACTGTCTTAATGAATTGGGGGTCGGGTTTAAAATTAGAGTTTTAACAGTCCCGAAACAGAAATGCGGTAAGGAATGTGATCGCATTCTTGCTATGTGGTCTGCATTCCTGTCACATAAGAGGTTCTCAAATGGGCCGAAAGGAAAAGTAGACTGCCCAGGTATGCGACTACTATGCGGTCCATATACCTATTATGCGATCTCATAACTCCCTACGCAAATATCAAGGTTCAAGAATGCGACAACTAGGCGGCCCACATTGACAAAATGCGATCGCGTTCTAGGCTGCATAGTTGTCCTCAAAATAGACAGCAAACTGTCCAAGTATGCGACCACTATGCAGTCGACATACCGGATCTGCGATCGCATAGTGGACTGTAGACCTGCGCAAATCTGGAAAATTATATCTTTCAAGTCCCGGGGTACTTTTTACTCAGAAAGGGTTCGTTTTAAGAATTTCTACAGTTGTAACAACACGGGGACCTACTTGGTCATTTTTTTTTAGCCATGACATTTTACGAGTCTTAACACTAAATGTCTCTCTGCCGCCGGAAGATATGCTAAACTCCCAAACTCTCTGCCCGGTGACTCAGAGCATCGGCCACCGCATTGGCCTTCCCCGAATGGTATAGAATAGTGATATCATTGTCCTTAAGAAACTCCAAACATCTTCGCTGATGCAAATTAAGATCCTTCTGCTTAAACAGATGCTGTAGAATCTAGTGATCGGTAAAAATCTCACAATGAACCTTATACAAATAACGACGCCAAATCTTCAAGGCGTGAAAAATGGCTTCTAACTAATGATCATGCATCAGATAATTCTTCTCATGGGTCTTCAACTGGTGAGAAGCGTAGGCAATCACCCTACCCTCCTGCATGAAAACACAACCAATGTCTATCCTCGAAGCATCACAATACACGGTATAAGAACCTGAAGCTGATGGCAGAACTAACATTGGAGCTGTAGTCAAAGCAGTCTTGAGCTTCTGAAATCTCTCCTCACACTCGTCCAACCACCTGAATGGATCATCCTTCTAGTTGAATTTGGTCAAGGGCGAAGCAATAGATGAAAATCCATTCGCAAACCGATAGTAATATCCCGTTAAACCAAGGAAGCTCATAATGTCCGTAGCTGAGGATGGTCTAGGCCAACTCTAACCTGCCTCTAACTTCTTTGAATCTACCTAACTACCCTCACTGGACACCACGTGTCCCAAGATTTCTCCTGAGCTGAGCCAAAGCTCACACTTGGAGAACATTGCATAAAGCTTCCCTCCCTCAATCTCTTTAATACAATCCTCAAATGCTGAGCATGATCCTCTTGGCTACGAGAGTAAGCCCGAATGTCATTAATGAACACAATAACGAAGGAGTCCAAATATGGATGGAATACATTGTTCATCAAATGCATGAACGTTGTTGGGGCACTAGTCAGCCCAAAAGACATCACCAAGAATTTATAATAACAATAACGGGTCCTGAAAGTCGTCTTAGGAATATCTGAATCTCGAATCTTCACCTGGTGATACCCATACCTCAAATCAATCTTCGAGAACAATCTCGCTCCCTAAAGCTGGTTAAACAAATCATCAATACGAGGCAAATGATACTTGGTTATGACTGTGACCTTGTTCAACTACTTGTAATCAATACATATTCTCATGGAGCCATCTTTCTTCTTCAGAAATAGAAAGGTGCACCCCAAGGTGACACACTAGGTTGAATAAACTCTTTATTAAGGAGTTCCTGAAGTTGTTCTTTCAATTTCTTCAACTGCGCTGGTTTCATATAATATAGCGGGATAGGAATGGGCTGGGTGCCCGACATCAAATCAATACCAAAGTAAATATCTCTTTTAGCCGGCATGACCGACAGGTCTGCAGAAAACACATCCGGATAATCACATACCACCGAAACAGAATCAATGGCTGGAGTCTCTACACTAACATCTCTAACAAATGCCAAGTAAGTAAGACAACCCTTTTCAACCATACGTTGAGCCTTCAAATATGAAATCACCCTACTCGGTACATAGTCTATAGAACCACTCCACTATTCCCTCAGAAGTACCGACATCGCTAAGGTCACGAATTTGGCATGACAGCCTAGAACAACATGACATGGAGATTAACAATTCATGCACAATATCAGATCGAAATCAACCATGCTTAGCAACAACAAATCCGCTCGGGTCTCAAGACCACCAATAGACACCATATATGATCGATACACGCGGTCCACAATAATAGTATCGCCCATAGGAGTAGATACATGAACATATGAAATTGATAACCCATGAGGCATATTCAGAAAATGAGCAAAGTATGATAAAACATATGAATATGTAGAACCAGGGTCAAATAATGTTGAGGCATCTCTGTGAAAAACTGAGACAATACATGTAATCACAACATCTGAAGAAATAGTGTCTGGTCTGGCTGGGGAGGCAGAGAAACGGCCTGACCACCCCCTGATCGGCCTCCCCCTCTCGAGCAACCCCTAGCTAACTGGGATTCGCCCCTTGCTGGCTGAGGCTTACCCCTAGCTGGCTGGGCGGGTGGTGGAGGATATGATGCTGGTTCCATCAGCCGAGTACCTCGCTGTGGAATCCCACCCAATGGCCTAGGGTAATCTCTTATGACGGGACCAAAATCTCTGCACTCGAAACAAACCCTCCCTCTAATAGAACTGATGCACCAAAGAACTACCAGCGGATACTTGAGTGGACAGGGCATGATGATAACCCTATGCTGGCAGTGCACTGAATACGGAGTGACCCTATTGATGACTGTGAGAGCCATGGCCAGATGATGTACCCCGATGAACTGGACGAGCTGGCGGGGCATGCCTGAATAGACATCCTCTGCCATGCTAGAACTGGCCCCTTTGAGAAGTGCCATTGAATCCACCTGGTCCACAAGGCCTCTTGTCCTCCCTCTCAACCCTCTCCTGACCACGAACCATCTCAATTTGTCAAGCTGTCGACAACCTCATCAAAGGTAGCCCCAGAAACCCTCTCTCGGGTCATAAGCAACCGTAGATGAAAAATTAGACCATATATGAACCTCATAATCCTCTCCATGTCTGTGGGAACCAACAAGATAGCATGTCGAGACAACTCCGAGAATCACATCTCATACTGCATAACCGACATATCACCCTGGCGAAGCTGCTCAAACTGCTTGCACACTCTTTTTGCGAGAGTGAGGCACAAACTTCTCCAAATATACCACATAGAACTATTGCAATGTAAGGGGTGCTTCGCTAGCAGGCCTACGCCTCTCATAAGTCTCCCGCCATCGGAGTGCAGCCTAGAAAACTGAAATGTAGTGAATGATACCCTACAAGTCTCTAAAATAACATCTATGCGAAGTATCCTCTGGCACTGTCCAAGAAATCCTAAGCGTCTTCTCTCTTTGTGCCACTGACGGGTAGAGGCTGGAGTATCCCAAACCTATCCAACATACATTGATTATCCTCCATCATAGAAAGAACTACCTGCTACTTAGCAGCTGCAAACGATTGGGCTGGTGTTGCCCCCGGTGTTGGCACTCCCTGAACAACTTGCCTCAGTGTGTGGGCGCGGGGAGTATGGGTTCCTCACCGGCCTGAGAAGTGGCTCAGTCGTAGTAACTGAGACTTCCTGAGCAACGCTCGTACACACTGATAGAATATGTTCCAGGGCCTCCTGAAGGCTAGGAATCACAATATACACAGGTGGTGGTTGAGCTGGTCCTACCGGAACATCTACCTCGGGGACCTGGTCCTTATCGGGGACAACTAGAGAACCTAGAGGTGCTACCCTAGTTATTGTGCTTGCGATATCTCTGCCTCTACCATGGTCTCTACCATGGCATTGGCCTCTCGTGGCCCGAGCTGGTGGTATTGGTTTCTTTCCCTCATGATCGGTATCACGATTCATCAGCATCGATGAGAGAATTAAATAATAGATGTTTAGTTATCGGAATAAACAGAACGCATGACAAGAATCAAAGAATGTGAAAAATTTTCCTAACAGTTTGTGTAGCCTCTCTAAGATAAGTACAGACGTCTTTGTCCCTATCTGCAATACTCTACTAACCCGCTCATGACTCGTGAGACCTATGTAACCTAGGCTCTGATACCAACTTGTCACGACCCAAATCTAAACCATGTCGGGATGGTGCCTATCGTGATACAAGGCAAGCCTATTTCTCAAAATGTTACTACTAATTTGTTTATAAGAATTTAATAAAGACATTTCCACTATATAAATTTCTCATAAACCAAGCCAAACTCTAAATATGAAAATAGAAATACAAAAAACAAGCCCCAAACATCGGGATGTCACTAAGTCATATATCAATACATGAACATAGTCGAACCTTTGCAACACCCAAAACGACACCAAAACACCAAATCAACCGAAGATTCAAGCTTATAAACTTCTAAACTTCCAAAATTTGCCAAGAACGCTGAAACGTACTAAAATCACGTCCGATTGACCTCAAATTTTGCAAACACATCACAAATGACACTACGAACCTACTCCAAGTTCCGGAATTCTATTCCGGCCCCGATACCTAATTTTCCACTTATGACAAAAATCATCAAATTTCCAATTTAGCCAATTCAAGCCTAATTCTACCACATACATCCAAATTACATTCCAGACGCACTCCTAAGCCTAAAATCACCCAACAAAGCTAACTAAAACATAACAATCCATTTCCAAATCCGTTTACCTAGAAGTCAACGTCCGATTGAATTTTCCATCTTAAGATTACCAATAAGAGACTAAGTGTCTCATTTCACTCCAAAAATACTCTGGATCTGAACCTACCAACCTGACACAACACCACACAACTGAACAACACATAAAGAAGCATAAATGAGGGAAATGGGGCTATAACTCTCGGAATGACCGACCGGGCCGTTACACTTTTCAAGGTGTTACCCTTTATTTGAAAGAGCATGCTTAGATACCAATTATTTATTTTAGGATCACCGAGACACAAGAGGAAGGGGTTAATTATATCTTACCCAATTTGTGTGTGTCAAAGAACTTCTTTGACTTAACTATTTTGACATAAAACCTAAACCAAAGTGCAAAAATTGAAGTACATAAGGTACGTACAAAATCTCCTTGCTCAATGGAGTAAAAATCATGGCCTGCGATCCTAGGATTTACATATAATTTACTAACTTTAAAGAACCAGTGTAGTTTATAACTCACAACCAAAAATGACTAACTCTAGTACCTTTACTCCTATAACTATCCTAATCCCATTTCAAGCTTATATACTCTACATTAGAAAGTTATATCCATCCTTTCATGTGTCTATGCTCCGTAAATGTATCGGAGACCCTTATAGAATCGTGTTAGTTGACAACTTTCAGGTCACAAACAAGCTACCATATGAAGAAACTCCCATTGCTATATTAGATAGGACAGGTTCAGAGATTGAGAACTAAAGACATAGCTTCGGTGAAAGTATTTTGGAGAAATAACAATGTGGAAGATTGGGAGGTGGAAGAAGACATGAAGTCTATATATCCCTACTTATTTCCTCCTCCAGAGAAGGGACCAATTGATACATCATTAGTCGTGTGAGGCCATGGTCATTATTGATGATTGTGGTCCTATGTGGCTTAAATTTTTTGAGTTTCTGCGGGAAGAGTTGGTAGTATTATTATTACAAAGGCGACTCTGCCAATGTTATGTAGACTCAAGGGAGTTAAACATTCGAGGACTCATGTTTTTAAGTGGGGAAGGATGTTACATATCGCATTTTCATACGTTAAAGTTTCGTCTTCAGTTAATTGACGTAGACGTAGGGATGAGGTTATCTCGAGGTTAACGTACTTGTTCTATTTATAACAAGTGATAAGTAAGTGCCACGAATGATAAAGGGTACACGAATTATAGAAAATGAGTTTCGTTAAAGGTTGCCAATTTGGAGATAAAATACGATCAAGTTATAATACTCGATATTTATGGACTAGTACCATATGACCATGATAGTATGGTGTATAAACTGTATTCAAAATAAGTAAGATTTTCAATAATGTTATAATTCTTCATTATGTTGGTAATTGGTAAATTATTGGGTTGCAGGATATTACTTAATTTATTAATAAATTAGTAGATAAAGATTTAAAATCCCCACCGCCACCCCCACCGCCACCCCCACCCCCACGTGGTAGCACACCAATTCTTAACCAAATGATTCTTAGTCATTTTGGCTAGGTGGGAAGTAATGGCAAGTAATGTGATAACAAGAAAAAACATCATTCCTAATATTTTACTTGTAAAAGTAGTGGGTTAAAGTACAAAAACATTTCGTTCTCATATTTTTAGTACAACGACACTACCAGGCGTTAAAATTTTCCTACAACGTTTTCAACAAAATTCTTGTCAAGCCATCAAATAAGTCCATTGTGACGTTGGATGCAATTAAAGTTTCTGTAATATATAAAGCTAACGTGCATGTAAATCCCTTTTTTTCTTCTGTTGGTGTTGACAATAGAAGACTTTTCACTTCAACCTGAAGCCAACGCTGAAAGCAATCTGAAGCTAACATAGAAGGGTACGAATTTTTAACAAATCGAACAAAAAATTTGCAATTTTAAAGGAGTATGGTGTAACCTTTTCCAAGAACATCTTACGGATTTTTTCCTAATCCAGGTATGTTAAGTCTAAGCCCTTTCTTTATTTTGGCATGATCTCCTAATTACATTAGTTTGATAACGAGTCATAAAGAAAAGTTCATATCCCATAATTTACATATATTTTCCTAGTCTTGTATGTTATAATATTCTCCTTATTAGGACTTCATATTAAATTGAGTATTTTTCCTTTTTTTTTTCTAGTCATGAGAGCAGAGAATCAATATATACAATATTACAGTATTTTCATTAACATCGAGCGATAATCGATGGGCAAGGCCCCTATTGGGTAACCTCTGATCAGATGGTAACTTATATACCGAGCCTACTGTGGCCGAGCGCCTACGACCGAGACTTGTTGGCTAAGATATAAAAATCCTAGTATGGTCGAGTTCTTTTGAGCGAGCCTACAACGGCATAGCAGTTATATATATATATATATATAGATATATATATATATATATATATATATATATATATACCGAGCCTCATAAGGCCAGACATCTATTTTACTTACCATAATAGAGTCAGTATCAGCAGGTGATTATATTTGATCCTAGTTGCTTTCAGTTATTATATTATCAGTTTAATTTAAGCTTTTAGTATATTTCCTTACATACTCAGTATATTATTTTGTACTGATGTCCCTTCCAAGGGGAACTGCATTTCATGCGTGCAGGTTCAGACAGACAGACGGGTGGACCTCCTCAGTAGGTGTTGCCCGAGTTCAGCTTTATCAGTAAGCTCCCTATCCTTCGGAGTTGCTGGGTATAGAAGTTTCGTGACATCTTATGTATATATGTAGATAGGTTATGGGTAGGTCAGGGCCCTGTTCTTATAACAGTACATCCATCAGTACAGGCTTGTAGACATATCCTGTTTGTTAGTGCAGTATGTTGGGCTTGTAGTCCCTATACGTATATTTTGTTGGCTTTTCAGTTATAGTAGTTATGATGACCTTGCCGACCCAGGTTTATGTTAACATTTAGTCAGCGCTTGTCTCAATTCAATTTTATATTTTTCTTCACAAATTTTCTTGCAATGCGGCCCTGGCCAAAGTAGGACATTATATGTCAAGAATTCATGCGTCGCAAGTTGGTACGCAATAATAGATGAGGCACCGGGTGCCAGTCTCGCCCCCAAGATCGGGGCGTGAAAAAAATTGAATCAGAGTAGTTCTGTGTTAGGGATTTTGCAAGTCGCGTCTAGTAGAGTCTTGTTTATAGGTGTATTGTGCACCACACTTATAGACAGAGGTCTACAGAACATATAGGATGTTATCCTCTCTTCTTATCTTAGATCGTGTGATATAAGAATTCATGTCCCTAACGATATGTTACGTTTTTAGTGATGCCTCCGAAGACTACAGCCACTAGCACGGTTCAGAAGTTTATGAAGGTGTTAGAAGGATATATAAAAATTACACTATGGAGTCAGATCCATCGGAGATCTTGGGTTATATCGAGGAGGATCCATATGAGTCATCTGTTTGAGTAGTTTCAATTTCGCCGGCAGAAGATGAGTTGAGGGGAGTTCTAACCTCACCAAGGCCCTTGATTTTATTATCATGGCCCATTGATCAAGGTATTAGGGGAGTGGTGAATGGATTGGCATAACCGTGTTCCCCTCAGGCTCAGAACTATTTCAAGGTATTTGCAAACACCAGCTCTACTGAGGTTAAGATAGTCCACAGTCTTGTGAGTTCGTCAATCAAGGTTCGTCAGTGAATGTTATGAGGTATGCAGAGGAAAAAGATAGCAGTCGGGCGAAGATGAGGAAGGTAACTTATAAGGATACGAAGGTTCCGCATCGAAGTGTGTCTAATCGAGGTTCTCATAAAGGACGAGGCGAGGACCCTCTATTGTAGACTTCCTCCATATGTCAGCTTTTGGTTGGTGAGATCCACTTCTTCTTTGAGTATTACCAATCCAGGATTCTGAATATGTTAGTTTTTTTTATGAGAACGTAAGGAACCCTGTCCCGACTTGTGTATATTATGCTTGTGTTTACATAGAGGTTTCGGAGACAGTATCCTGTAAATAGTCTTGGGTATGACATGTCTACGGCCTGGTTGACCCCTATGTATATAAATCGTTGTCTAAATTAGTTATGCGAGTTATCTTTTAATATTGTTACTTATATATATGGAAATGGCCTGTAATGGCATGTGATAGATTTGATAATAAACAAGGATATGGTATGTGGTGCTCGGTAAGGTAGAACTTGATGTTATAATGTGTATGGATTGATTCGCCTTTTGTTATGCTAACATCAAGTGTAGGTCAAAGATGGTTTGATTTCAATTCCCAGAATAGCCTGTATTGGAATGGAAAGGTAATACGACATCCCCGAGAGGTAAATTTATCTCCTATCTCAAGGCAAGGAAGATGCTCTGAAAGGACAATATTTATCACTTAGTTCGGGTTCAGGATGTGGAAGTAGAATTACAAACCATACAGTCCATCCCTCTGGTTAATGAGTTTCCCGACGTTTTTCCCGATAAGCTTCTGGGTCATCCGCCAGAGCAACAAATTGAGTTTGTTATTGACCTACTACCACATACTCATCCAATATCTACTCCTCCCTATAAAATGGCCGCCGCAGAGCTGAAAGAGTTAAGGGAACAACTAAAAAACTTGTTTGAAAAAGGATTTATCAGACCTAGTACATCACCGTGGCGAGCACCTGTGTTATTCTTTAGGAAGAAATATAGTTCTTGTCACGCCCCAAAACTGAGGAACGAGACCGGCACCCAACCGGATGATCCCGGTCAAGCGGACACCCTTATTATTTCGTGTTGCGGCGCGCAACCCAATCCTACCGTACAATCGCATTTCATAGTCACAACAACCAACAATTTTATCACATGGATCTTCATCATCAAGAACATAAGTTCATATCAAACAACAACTATATGAAATCAAGGCGCAATAATTCCTACCAAACAATAATTTCATGTATGGTGTTGCCATCACTATTTAACTAAATTAAATCAATCCACAATTTCTTTTCATCATTTTCCACACTCGGCCCTTAGCAATTAGATACATTCCCACATTAGGGTGCATTAACATTCTTTCATTTAGTAGAACATACTGCCATATCGACATATTTGAACATTTAACAAACCTTACACATGATAGGATAAGCACAAGAAATCACCCTTCATAATCTCAATTAGCATGGTAATCGACTTAAGAAAACTCAGAGAATGAACTCGTACACCTCGACACAGCAGGAATTCCATATTATGTGCTCGGACACCAACTAGGTAACTCTACAAAGATTAAAGTTAGCCGTACATACCTTGAATCCGAATTCCCTTTAATTTTTTAATCACAAATCACTGGACCGTCTAGCACCGTCAATCTATTCCACAATGTGACATATTTCACTTAGAATTAGGAACCATAAACATAATTCGAACACATTTAGGAATTTTATCGAACGATATGTGACCCGTTAGATTACTAACCCCTTTTTGTGAATAATTACCCAAACTCGTTTCCCTTTACTAGGTTAGGGAGTTTAACTTACATGCATGCAAGGTATCAGCGTTTATCTCCAAGAATCGATTTATGTGTTCTATCCTTTGTAGCCAAACCGGAGAATTAAATGGAAATGGGGTGGGGACTCACCTCTTGGAGGTTCCGAGCCCGAGTGATAGCGAAGAATCAATTTTAGGTGAAGATGGAACCTTCTCTCTCCAGAACCCTATCTTCCCTCTCTCTATTTTGTTCATAAAATGGTTAAAATAGAAGGGGTTAAGTGTTTTAATGAACTGGGGGTCGGGTACAAAATTAGAATTTTAAGGGTCCCGAAGCATAAATGCGGTAAGGAATGCAATAGCTTTCCTGCTATGCGGTCCGCATTCCTGTCGCATAAATGGCCCTCAAAATGGGCCAAAAGGAAACCGGACGTCCCAGGTATGCGACAACTATGCGTTCCGCATAACTGTTACGCGATCGCATAACCTCCTCCGCAAAAATGGAGGTGCAAGAACACGATAACTATGAGGCCCACATTCGTGAAATGCAATCTCACGTAGGCCACATAGATGTCCTCAAAATGGACAGCAAACTGTGCAAGTATGCGAACACTATGCATTTCGCATACCTGATCTGCGATCGCATAGTGGACCGCAGAGCTGCGCAAATCTAGAAAATTTTATCTTTTGAGTCCCGGGGTACTTTTTACTCAAGAAGGGTCCGTTTTAAGAATTTCTAGAGTTATATCAACATGGGGACCTATTTGGGCATTATTTTTAGCCATGAAACTTTTTCAGGTTTTTACATTCTCCCCCACTTAAAATCATTCGTCTTCGAATGAGGATCGAGGAATCACTGGAGTAGGAAAACAAAATAAACCAACCCCCAAATTTTCACTAACCCCGAAAATTTCTAGAAATTTCGGAGTTTCCTTTGACTATAGGCCTATCCACCTATCAGAGAGCCCCCGAAATACATGTTTAACCAACTCCACACATTACCAGTCACTCTATCAATTCACATATAATTGGGTTGCATCAACAAGTCGTATGCAATTCAATTACTCCAAGATGCTATACATATTTCAGTGAACACCACGACTTGCATATCATTTAACTTTCACATGAATAGCACATAATTTATCTTACTTCAATGAGTTTCACATTACCCAAATAATCACAACATACACAAATATGGCACAACTTGAGAAGTTACAATAGTAGGGAAATTAAAGGGGGAAATAGGGTGCTTTTGCACAAAATTTGACACAACATATAATTGCTTAGGGATGACAATTTTCAAACTATTACCGTACTTATTCAAATAAATGGGGGTATTTCTCTTTCATTTTACTCCCCGCTTCCCATGAGGCTTCCTCGACTTGTTGACTTCGCCATAACACTTTACCATATGCAATCTCTTTGATCCTCAATCTACAGACCTGCCTATCAAGAATAGCGACTGGAACCTCTTCATATGACAATCCTTCATTAATTTCAACCATCTCAACCGGCACAATGGCGGATGGATCCCTACTCACTTTCTTCAACATGGACACATGAAACACCGGGTGCACTAATGACATTTCAGGGGGCAATTCCAGTCTATAAGCCACCTGTCCTATCCTTTATGCGATCCGATACGGACCGACATACCTAGGTCTCAATTTCCCTTTCTTCCCAAACCGCATTAATCCCTTCATGGATATCTTAAAGAACACTGAATCATCTACTTAAGACTCCATATCCCTACGACGAACATCCGCATAGGATTTCTGGCGACTCTGAGCAGTTTTCATCCTCTCCTGAATGACTCTAAGTTTTTTCGTAGCCTGCTCCATGGGATCCGTCCCTAGCAATTTTGCTTCACCAACTTCGAACCATACAATCAGAGACCTACACCTTCTTCCGTATAATGCATCAAATGCGGCCATCCGAATACTAGCGTGGAAGCTGTTATTGTAAGCAAACTCTATAAGTGGCAAGTGATCATCCCAGTTACCCTTGAAATCTAAAACACAAGCTCGTAACATATCTTCGAGCGTTTGAATAGTCCGCTCCGCCTCACCGTCCATCTGTGGGTGGGAAGCGTTACTGATATTTACCTGAATACCCAAACCTTGCAGAAATTTCCTCCAAAAGTTAGTTGTAAACTAGGCCTCGCGATCCGAGATAATAGAAACTGGAGTGCCATGGAGCATGACAATTTCCTTGATATACAATTGAGCATGTTGTTCCGCAGTATCGGTGGACTTGATTTGCAAGAAGTGAGCTGATTTCGTGAGTCGATCCACTATCACCTAAATTGAGTCGAACTTGCGCTGAGTGCGAGGTAACCCTACCACAGAGTCCATATTGATCATCTCCCATTTCCACATTGGTATTTCTATAAGTTGGGTCAACCCATCGGGCCTCTGATGCTCGACCTTCACTTGCTGACAATTCGGACACCTAGCCACAAAGTCCGCCACACAACTCTTCATACCATTTCACCAATAAATCTCTTTGAGATCATAATACATCTTTGTAGAACCTGGGTGTATTGAATACCTAGAATTGTGAGCCTCTTTCATTACCCTTTCCTGAAGATCATCCATGTTCGGAACACATAGTATCCCTCGGCACCGCAAAATACCATCATCATTGCCGAGTGAAAATGTTGTAGGCTTGTGATTCAAAATTGTTTCCCTCAACTGTGCCAAAGCTGAATCCCTTAATTGTTTTCCCTTGACTTCCTCTACAAGCGAAGACTCCACTCCGTTACGCACCACGACATTCCCTTCATCTGAGGCCGAAAGACATACTCCTAAACTGGCCAACTGATAAACCTCCAGAGCCAAAGGCCTCTAACCTGCTTCCAAATGAGCCAAGGTACCCATGGATTTTCGACTAAGAGCGTCGTCTAATAAATTCTCCTTTCCTGGATGGTACAAAATATTCATATCATTATCCTTGAGAAATTCTAACCACTTCCGGTACCTTAATTCAACTCCTTTTGTTTGAATAAATACTGAAGACTCTTGTCGTCTGAGAATACGCCCTCATGGACCCCATAAAGATAATGCCTCAATATTTTTAGTGCAAAGACAACTGCTGCAAGCTCCAAATCATGGGTCAGACAATGCTTCTCGTGATTCTTGAGCTGCCTTGAAGCATATGCTATAACCTTCCTGCATTGCATCAACACACACTCCAAACCAACCCTTGAAGCATCACAATAAACCACTAATCATTCCGTACCCTCTGGCAAGGTCAACACCGGCACCGAGGTCAATCTTAGTTTCAATTCCTAAAACTCTTTTCACAAGCATCGGACCACTGGAACTTTACTACGTTATGTGTTAACTTAGTTAGTGGGGAGGCAAGAGTAGATAATCCCTCCAAAAATCTTCGATAATACCCAGCTAGACCCAGGAAATTGGGAATTTCTTTTGGGTCGTCGATCTACGCCAATCCTTTACTGCTGCGATCTTTCGGGGATCAACCTGAATCCCTTCCCTGGAAACAACATGGCCCAAAAAGGTGACCGATTCTAACCAAAACTCACATTTTGAAAACTTCGCATATAACTGGTGTTGATGAAGGGTATGCATAACTGCCCTGAGGTGATCAACATGATCTTCCTGACTCCGCGAATAAACAAGGATGTCGTAAATGAAGACAATCACGAAGGAGTCAAGAAACGGCTTTAAAACCCGATTCATAAGATCCATAAAAGCTTTTGGGCATTGGTTAGCCCAAAAGACATTACCAGAAACTCAAAGTGCCCGTAACGGGTCCTAAAGGTGGTCTTAGGAATATCCTGCTCTCTGATCTTTAAGTGGTGATCCCCGGACCGTAAATCAATCTTTGAGAAGAATCTAGCACCTTGAAACTAGTCAAACAAATCATTTATCCGAGGCA
The DNA here is from genome assembly GCA_005239505.1 of Nicotiana paniculata. Classification (NCBI taxonomy): domain Eukaryota; kingdom Viridiplantae; phylum Streptophyta; class Magnoliopsida; order Solanales; family Solanaceae; genus Nicotiana; species Nicotiana paniculata. Next base: position 95,875 of record ML320457.1, read on the forward strand.
ATGGATAGTTTTTTTATGGTGACCTTGTTGAGCTACCGATAATCAATACAAGTCTGGAGCGATCCATCCTTATTCATGACAAAAAGATCCTGTGGGCCCCATGGCGACACACTTGGCCGAATGAAACCCTTTTCCAATAGATCTTTCAATTATTCTCTTAACTCTCTCAATTATGTTGGCACCATATTGTAGGGTGGAATAGATATTTGATGCGTGTCTGGAAACACATCAATCCCGAATTCAATCTCTCTATCCGGCGGAACTCCAGGAAGCTCATCCGGAAATACTTCTAGATACTCATTCACAACTGGCACGGACTCAGAAGCAAGCACCTATGAAGTGGTGTCCGCAACATGGACCAAATGGTAGATACACCCCTTCCAAATGGCAGATACACCCCTTGAGGTAGGAAATAAACCTAACCCTCGGCACAACATCATTCCTCTTCCATTCAATAACTGGTTCGTTAGGAAACTCGAGCGTCATAATTCTTGTTCGGCAGTCGAGTTTAGCAAAGCACGAGTAGAGCCAATCCATTCCCATGATAACATCAAAATCCACCATTCCTAGATCAATATGATCCATCGTGGTATCCCGAACACAAAACGTGGCAACACAATTCTTATAGATTTGCGCGGCCGTAATAGAATCAGCAACCGGAGTCGACACATAGAACGTCTCATGAAGTTGTTCGGGTTCTATCCCAAAATTTTGAAGCAATGAATGGAGTAACAGATGAAAAGGAAGATTTGGGATCAATAAGAGTATTAACATGATGCATTTAGACAGTCGGAATACCTCTGAGGACATTTGGGGAAGCCTCCACACTCTGCCGACCACTCAAAGCATAGAACCGACTGGGTCCCCCTCGACCCCGAGCTCCATCCCTAGCTGCACCGTGCCCTGCTGAAGTTGGGGGCATGCTGAAGATGTAGAGGCTGAAGAGCTGGTTGGCTGAGCAATGCCCCTACTCGCACCCTGACTGGGTGTGCGACAGTCTCGCTTTATATGGCATTTCTCTCCGTATCTATAGCACAACAATATATCCAAGTAACAAGGCTCCGAATGAAACCTCTCACCCTTGGGTCATGGGGCCCTCCGCTGTTGCTGGAACCTTCCACCTGAGTGACCTGACGGATGGAACCTCCTGTTATCTAAACCTTGTCCAAAGCGATCTCCCTGCTGATAACTATGCTCTGATGGCAGGGAAATGGCTGAGGACTGAGCATAGAACTGGGATGGACCTGATGATCCTCTCTCAAGGGGTAATCTCCCCCTGCAACTGAACTCCCAGGGTTTCCCGCTGACCGGTCCCTACTACTACTCTCTATCTCCATTCTTATCTTCAACTTCCGAGCCTCTATAGCCTGGGATAATCCCACGATCTTCCCATAATTCATATCTGAATGCAAGGCAGCTGTAGAAGCTTCATTAACAACCAAGGGACCAAGGCCCTGAACATCATGTGGATGACATATTTGGGCAGACGCATGAACTCCATGTGGTACTCCCACACACTCATGTTGCCCTGCTTAAAGACCTCAAACTCCGCAGCATGACTTGCCATAGCCTCGGCAGGCCAGAAATGATCCATAAAGGACCAACAATCACATCCCGTTTCGTCGGAGGGCTCCCCTCCCCACGGGAACCCTCCCACATCTCAAACAAAAAATATATCACTCCCTTTAACCGATAGGAAGACAAATCAACCCCCTCTATCTCTGTAGCCTTCATAACCCGGAGAGTCTTGTACATTTCATCCATAAAGTCATGAGGATCTGCCTCTAGGTCAGTACCTGCGAACCCTGGAGAGGCTATCCGCGGAAACTGGTTGACTCTGGAACCTGAAGAATCCTCTTGTTCGTTAAAGGTCGTAGGGGCAACATGAGATCTTTGGGCCTGGGAGGCCACTAGCTGAATAGCTCCCCTGAGGTCCCCATCAGAAATACCGGGACCGGAAGCTGGGATTGAGGAAGGATCACGAACATCAGCGGGAGGGATTTTAGCACTCTCCGCTAGAGCAGGAACACGAATAGTCTGGCCTAGAGTGAAGGAGTCGGGCTCGCTTGTGGCCGGGGAATCATTCACACACGCACCACCAACAGGAGAATTTGTGGCCACTCCTGTGGTGGAATTGGCCTCTGGGCCGAGTCGAGCTCTCTTTTTGGGTTCCATTTACTGAAAATTGGGACAATGCACGAGTTAGATAAAGATGTTCTCACCTTCCACTTTATCGCACGATGCATAGTAACAATGAAAGGGTATTTTCCTAAATGTCCATGCAGCTTCCCCCCCCCCCCCCNAGACACGGATCCCACACATCCTACGACACTTTTAAAACCTCAGTCTCTGATACCAAGTTTGTCACGCCCCAAAATCGAGGAATGAGACCGGCGCTCAGTCGGATGATCTCGGTCAAGTGGATCTGGATTGCCTTTCCTGCCCAACGCGTTACCCCGTTTTACAATATACATTATTCCACATGAATTAGTAATTTAGAGTTTAAGATTGAATCTACTACTTGAGTTCATTTCATCATTTATCATTTTAACATTTGATAATCACAAAACATACAATAATTCTGATTTGGACCACGATTACTAGTAAACAAAATTACTGCGCCAAATACATATATGTACAACCCACATCATGTCTATGGAGCCTCTAAGAGTACTAAAGGCTTACACAATACTTGCCAGCAACAAGGCCCCGACTATAACATAGAGGACATAACATATACAATAGGGATGACATAAATTACAGGCGGCCCCGAGAGGAAATTGGGCTCACCGGATCCGCTGAAGGTATGAAGGGGAACCACCACTATCGGTGGTCTGAGCTACCTGTTGTGGAACCACCTACATCCATATAAAAGATGTAGCGCCCCCGGCAAAAGCGACATTAGTACCATTGAATAGTACTAGTATGTATGAACAAAGTTCATTCTAAGTAGAATCAAACAGTACACAATTAGAAAACAGTCAGGGTAATCACACAAGTACCACACAAATATACAGAAAAAAAAAATGAAGATCCCACAGTTACTCATTTCAATTGTTCATCTGTTGCGGCGCTCAACCCGATCTCATCATACATTCACATCTCACCCTTATTACCTCTCCACCCTTATTACTTCGTGTTGTGGCGCGCAAACCGATCCCACCATAAATTCACATCTCACCCTATTACCTCTCCACCCTTATTACTTTATGTTGCAGCACGCAACCCGATCACACCATACAATCGCATTTCATAGTAAAAATAACCAACATTTTTATCACAGGTATATTCATCATCAAGAACATAATTTCATATCAGTGAACACCTATATGAAATCAAGGAACAATAATTCTTACCAAACATTAATTTCATTGGTGTTGCCATCACTATTTAACTAAATTAAATCAATCCACAGTTTCTTTTAATCATTTGCCACACTCGGCCCTTAGCAATTAGATACATTCCTACATTAGGGTGAATTAACATTATTTCATTTAGTAGCACATACTGCCATATCGACATATTTCAATATTTAACGAACCTTACACATGATAGGATAAGCACAAGAAATCACCCTTCATAATCTCAATTACCATGGTAATCGACTTAAGAAAAATCAGAGAATGAACTCGTACACCTTGACACAGCAGGACAATCAATTCACATATGCTCAGGCAAGAATTCCATACTATGTGCTCGGACACCAACTAGGTAACTCTACAAAGATTAAAGTTAGCCATACATACCTTGAATCGGAATTCCCTTTAATTTTTTAATCACAAATCACCGAACCGTCAGGCACCGTCAATATATTCCACAATGTGACATATTTCAGTTAGAATTAGGAACCATAAACATAATTCAAACTCATTTAGGCATTTTATCGAACGCTATGTAACCCCTTAGATTACTAACCCCCTTTTTGTGAATAATTACCCAAACTCATTTCCCTTTACTAGGTTAGGGAGTTTAAATTACATGCATGCAAGGTATTTCCGTTTATCTCCAAGAATCAATTTATGTGTTCTATCATTTTTATCCAAAACCGGAGAATTAAAAAGAGATGGGGTGGGGACTCAGATCTTGGAGTGAAGAAGATGACAATTATTCAATAACTTACAGGCCATAGTGATAGTGAAAAATCAATTTTGGGGGAAGATGGAACCTTTTCTCTCAAGAACTCTCTCTTCCCTCTCTTCATTTTGTTCAGAAAATGGTTAAAATTGAAGGGGGTAAGTGTTTTAATTAACTTGGGGTCGGGTATAAAATTAGAATTTTAAGAATCCCGAAGCAGAAATGCGGTCAGGAATGCAATCGCATTCCTGCTATGCGGTCTGCATTCATGTCGCATAAATGGCCCTCAAAAAAATTGGCCAAAAGGAAATAGGACTGCCTAGGTATGCGACCACCATGCGGTCTGTATACCTGCTAGGCGATCGCATAGTGCGTCGTATAGCCTCCTCCGCAAAAATGGAGGTACAAGAATGCGACAACTCTGCGGCCCGCATTCATGAAATGCGATCGCTTTCTAGGCCACATAACTGTCCTCAAAATAGACAGCAAACTGTCCAAGTATGCGACCACTATTCAGTCCGCATACATGATCTGCGATCTCATAGTGGACCACAGACTTGCGCAAATCTGGAAAATTTTATCTTTTGAGTCCTGGGGTACTTTTTACTCAACAAAGGTCCGTTTTAAGAAATTCTACAATTATATCAACACGGGGACCTATTTGGGCATTATTTTTAGCCATGAAATTTTTACGGGTCTTTACAGTTCCTTACGAATGTGTATTAATTATAGACAGCTGGATAAGGTGATGATCAAGAATAAATAACTGCTCCCAAGAATTAATGTTTTATTTGATTAGTTCCAGGGTGCCAAGTGTTTTTAAAAGATAGACTTGAGGTGTGGGTACCATCAAGTAAGGGTTAAGGAGGAAGATATTCCGATGATAGCATTCATGACCAGATATGTGCACTTTGAGTTTCTGTTATGTCGTTCGGCTTGACCAATGTCCCAGCAGTATTCATGGATTTGATGAACCATGTGTTCAGGACCTTTCTAGATCTGTTTGTAATTGTATTTTTTGATGATATATTGGTGTGTTGTCATTCAGAGGATGAGCATGCAGATTATTTGCGTACTGTGCTCGGAGTTCTACAAAAAGGAAAGTTGTATTGAAAATTCTCTAAATGTTATTTCTGGGTGAACTCTGTAGCTTTCCTTGGGCATATTAATCACAAAAGGGGGAATTTCATGAATTGTAAAAAAAATTTAGGATACCCATGTAAAGTTAGGGGAGAGCTAAGTTTTAGTGGACTAATGATTGCAACCTGAGTTTCCATGAGGTTAAGAACAAATTAACTTCACCGCCAGGTTTAGCACGTCCAGAGGGTCCGGATGGTTATGCCATGTATTTTGATCCCTCATGTGTCCTAGTAAAATATTGGAAAGTAATTGGGTATGCTTCGAGGCAACTAAAGAAACACGAGCGGAACTATCCGACCTACGACCTCGAATTAGCTGCAGTTGTCCATGCACTTAATATATGACAACATTATTTATATGACATTCATGTTGATGTATTTATAGATCATAAAAGCCTACAATATATCTTCAAGCAAAAGGAATCGAAATTACGTCAAAGGAGATAGTTAGATCTATTTAAAGATTATGACATTGATAATTCATACCATCCGAGAAAGTTGAACATGGTAGCTGACACCCTGGTCCGTAGATCTATGGGTAGCCTGTCATATTTGCAGCCTGAAAAGAGGGGAATAGCCCATGAGATTCATCAGTTATCTAGTATTTGATTCTGGTTACTAAACTTAAGTGATATTGGAATTACTATTCATGATATGGCAACATCCTCTTTAGTAAGCGAAGTAAAGGAACTCCAGTACGAGGATCATGTGTTAGTTCATTAAAGGGATACCACCCCTCAGAAGAAGAAGACACCTTATGTAATTACAGAAGATGGGGTCCTCAGATATCATAGACGATTATGTGTCCCTAATGTTGCTGGGCTGCGTTGGCAGGTTATGGGAGAAACACATTATTCTCAATATTTTACCCATCCAGGAGTAACATAGATGTATCGTGATATCAGGGAAGTATATTGGTAGGACATGCGACATAATGAAAAAGGATATAGCGGAGTTTGTTGCTCAGTGACCTAACTGTCAGCAGGTCAAGATTGAGCACCAAAAACCCGGTGAATTATTGCAGGATATGGAAATTCGGGCTTGGAACTGGGAAGTAACCAATATCGATTTCATCGTACACGTACCTCGTACCCAGCGTAAGTTTGATTCTATATGGCTGATTGTGGATAGACTTACAAAATCAGCCCATTTTGTGCCTGTTAGGACTACGTATTCCATAGAGGATTATGAAATGTTTTACATTAAGGATATAGTAGGAATTCATGGTGTCCTTATTATCTCGGATAGAAGAGCTCAATTTATGGCTAATTTCTAGAGGTCCTTCCAAAAAAAGGGGATTGGGAACTCAGGTAAGTCTTAGTAAAAAATTTCATCCCCAGACAGACGGACATGTTGAGCGTACTATTCATACACTCGAGGATATACTAAGAGATTGTGTGATAAATATCAAATGTATCTGGAATGGTCATCTGCCGCTTATTGAGTTCGCATATAATAATAGCTACCATTCCAGTACTCAGATGGCTCTGTACGAAGCTCTTTACGGATGAAAGTGTACGTCCCCTATAGATTTGTTCGATGTTGGGGAAACTACATTAGTAGGACAAGAATTGGTACAACGGTAACCGAGAAAATTAAGATTGTACAAGAAAGGCTATTAGCAACTCAAAGCCGTCAGAAGTCTTATGCGGATAATCGACGATGAGACTTAGCGTTTCAGGTGGACGACTGGGTATTCCAAAAGGTATCACTGATGAGCGGTGTTATGAGGTTTGGTATGAAAGGAAAACTTAGACCTTGGTACATTGGACCGTATAGGATCCTACGTGAGGTAGGCCAGGTAGCATATTACTTAGACTTGACTTCGGACTTGGAGTCTGTACATCTAGTCTTTCATGTGTCTATGCTCCATAAATGTATCGGAGATCCTTCTAGAATCGTGTTAGTTGATGTCGTTCAGGTCACAGAGCAACTATCATATGAAGAAACTCCCATTGCTATATTAGACAGACAGGTTCAGAGATTGAGAACTAAAGACCTAGCTTCGGTGAAAGTACTTTGGAGAAACACTAATGTGGAAGAAATGACTTGGGAGGATGAAGAAGACATAGGGTCTAGGTATCCCTACTCATTTCCTCCTCCAAGGAAGGGACCGACTGAGAAATCACTGGTTGAGTGAGGCCATTGTCGTTATTGATGATTGTGGTCCTATGCGGCATCAAATTATTGAGTGCCTACATGAAGAGTTGGTAGTAGCATTATTAAAAAGGCAACTTTGCCAAAGTTATATTGATCTCGGGGAGTTGAACATTCAAGGACAAATGTTTCGAAGGGGGGAATGATGATACATCTCGCATTTTCGTACATTAAAGTTTCGTCTCCAGCTAATCGACGTAGACGCGGGGATGAGGTTATCTTGAGTTTAACGTATTTATAATATTTATAACAAGCGATAAGTAAGTACCATGAAGGATAACGGGTACACGAGTTAAGGAAAATAAGTTTCGTTAAAAGTTGCCAATTTGGGGATAAAATATGATCCGAGCTATTATACTCGATATTTTATGGACTAGTACCATGCAAGGTACCATATGACCATGATAGTATGGTGTATAAAGTGTATTAAAAATAAGTAGAATTTTAAATAATGTGAGATAATTCTTAATTATGTGGGTAATTGATTAATTATCGGGTAGCAGGATATTAACTAATTTATTAATAATTAGAAGATTAAGATTAAAAATGCCCACCCCACCCCCACGTGGCAGCAAGCCAATTCTTAACCAAATGACTCTTAATTATTTTTGCTAGGTGGAAAGTAATGGCAAGTAATGTGCTGGTAAGAAAACACACCATTCCTAATATTTTACTTGTAAAAGTAATGGGTTAAAGTACAAAAACATTTCATTCTCATATTTTGAGTACAAGGACACCACCAGGATGCAATAAGTATGAATTTCTTGTAAAAAACCATTGTGACGTTGGATGCAATAAATTCACTGCATCCTGAAGCCAACGTTGAAAGCAATATGTAGCTAACATACAACAGTACGGATCTTTAATAAATTGAACAGAAATTTTGCAATTTTAAAGGACTACGGTGCAACCTTTACAAGAAGAGCATACAAACTTTTCCCTAATCCCGGTATGTTAAGGCTAAGCCCTTTATTCATTTTATCATGATCACGTAATTACACGAGTTTGATAATGAGGCAAAAAGAAAAATTCATATCCCGGAATTTTCGTATATTTTCCTAATCTTGTAAGTTACAATATTCTCCTTATCAAGACTTCATATTCAATTGAGTATTTACTTTTTTTTCAGTCGTGAGAACATAGAATCTATATATACAATATTATAATATTTTCATTACCATCGAGCTATAATCGATGGGCTAGACCATATTGGGAAACCTCTGATTATATGCTTAGTTATATACCGAGCCTACTATGGTTGAGCACCTATGAGCGAGCCCAGTTGGCCGAGATACAGAGCCTAGTATGGATGAGCACCTATGAGCGATCCTACTACGGCAGAGAAATTATATGTATATACCGAGCCTTATAAGGCCGAAAATGTATTTTACTTACTACAATAGAGTCAGTATTAGTACGTGAGCATATCTTTAGAGTACCTTTGACCCCCAGTTGCTTTAAGCTAGTATATTATCAGTTCATTTTCAGCTTTCAGTATATTGCCTTACATACTCGGTACATTATTTCATACTGACGTCCCTTCTTGGGGGCGCTGCATTTTATTGGTGCATGTTTATACAGACAGACGGGTAGACCATCTCAGTAGTTGTTGCCAGAGTTCAGCTTTATCGGTAAGCTCCTGGTCGTTCGGTGTTTCCGGGTCTAGAATTTTTATGTACATCTTCTGTATATATGTAGATAGATTATGGAGGTTGGGGCCTGTTCCGATCACATTATATCCATCGGTAAAGGCTTGTAGACATATCATGTCAGTTAGTCTAGTATGTTGGGCTTGTAAGCCCTGTACGTATATTTTGTTGGATTGTCAGTTATAGTAGTTATGACGGCCTTGCCGGCTCAGCTTTATGTTGACATTTAGTCAGTGTTACTTTATATTCAATTTTATATTTTGCTTCAAAAATTGTCTTGTAATGTGGCCATGGCCAAAGTACAACATTCTATATCTAGAATTCCTGAGTCGCAAGTTGGTAAGCAAGGATAGATGAGGCACCGGGTGCCAGTCTCGCCCCAGCCTCGGGGCATGACGGGTTGGGCTTCGAGGAGGTTATAATTTATTTGGAATATTTTGTTCTTAGTTTGGAAGCTAATGTTGGAAATATTAACTAAGGTTTCACTTCTGTGAAAATGACCCCGGAACGGTATTTTGATGGTTCCAATAGGTTCTTATGGTAAATTTGGACATAGGAATATGCTTAAAATTAACCATGGTTTGAATTTATAGCTATCAGGTTTAGATCTTGTTTTCGAGTCTTAGAATCGATCTCATTTATCATTTTGAAATTGTGTGCAATGATTGGTGTCATTCCAAGTGTTTGGTAAGAATCAGACGCTTGGTTGTCATTTTGGGGATTTTTGAGTTTCATTGTGATTTTGTGCTTTTTTGTGTTCGATTCGTTGTTACAGGTGTTATTTTGTTTTTTTGAGCTCGCTAGAGAGCTCTTATGATGCTTGTAGACTGGTGTGGAAATTCGATGGGGAAGCTCGTGATAGTTTCGAACGTGTTTCGAACCATATGCGTTGATATTGAGATTGCTGGTTTTTTGATTGGTGCTCCAAGTCTAACAAACGCGAGCATCATAATGCATTTGCATTAGACTGGGTGCAATTGCGAAGCTAGCCTTGCAATTGTGATTGGGAGCTAGGCTGAAGAAGTCCGCCTTTGCGATACTCATCTCGCGTTTAAGATGCATGGTTTGTTTGCATTTGCAGACACTATGTCACAATTGCGACTTCTTTGGGTCTATCATGGTTGGATTTTGTCACGACCCCAAATCCTAACCGGTCGTGATGTCGCCTATTGTGGAACTAGGCTAGCCGACTACCACATGTTCGAAATTTCTTTTGAAATCCCATTCAAGTTTCAAGCATTTCATACAAATATATGAAAAATTACTTAATATAATAGGCCAATTTTATACCGTACTGCCATCCCCAAAACCCGGAGCCACCGTGTCATGAGCATCTAGAGAAATAAGCCAAAATAAACTATTATAATACAAAACCATCGAATCAAAACTAAATACAACAGGAAGAGACAACAGAGATGCTGCGAACGCTGAATAGCTACCTCTATATCCCACGAATCGGGCTCCCCTGCGGAATAAAGACTAATTCTCGATATCTTCTCTTGAATCTGCACACAGAAGTGCAGGGAGTAACGTGAGTACTCCAACTCATTAATAATGAAAATAAATCAAGTCTAAGTAGCAAGGAATCATATAAAATCAATGCCATCAAGTAACAATATACACAACCTTACTTTCCAATAGTATAACATAGATATGCAAAGAATTTGGTATGCAAATGAATATAGTAAAATCAAAATTAGCCCCTCGGGCAAAAACATGTTTCATAATCAGCCCCTCCGGTGTGCCTCACAATCCCTCAGCACCTCACAATCACTAGCACCTCACAGCCACTCATTCCTCCCAATCACTCGTCACTTGCACTCGGTGCGCTCACTTGGGATGTGTACAGACTCTGGAGGGGCTCCTTCAACCCAAGGCTAATATCACTAAGCACCTCACCATCACTCTTGGCCCGCAGCCACACTCGGTGGATCCACTCGAAAATCCCCTCGGGCGTTTACTAAAACAGAGTACTCAACCCGAAAACATAAATTTTAATGCTCATGTAGTGTAAATAAGGCTGAGTTTCAAGTAAAATAAAATGCACAATGATGCTGGGTAAAATCATCAACAAATAGTATGAAAACAGCAGTAAAAAGCCCTCGAAGGGTCTAAGAAGATCGGCACGAGGCCCCAAACACGCCTTATAGCCCAAATATTTCGCAAACCTTTAGAACATAATTTAACATAAGGTTTTGAGTAAATATGCAACTCATTAGTTGCAGCGGAGAGGACCTAGTCCAATCCAAAAATCAGTATGCGCCACATACTTGTAATCTGACATGTGCGCCTTTCTAAAAATCAGTGGGAAAATATGTAGTCCGGGGTTCCATACCCTCAGGACAAGATTTATAACCATTACTTACCACTACAGGGCCGCGACACTAGTCCGCAATGCTCTTTCCCCTCGAATTGGCTCCCAATTGCACCGAATCTAGCCAAAATCAGTTTAACATTATCAATACATACTCAACGAACACAACCCAATCAAAAATTATCAAATTACACAAAAATCTCGAAATTAGGCCAAACCCGAGCTCCGGACCCACATCTCAAAATTCGATAATTTTTACAGCACTAGAAACCTCATCCTCCCACGATTCTACTGTTACAAAATCATCAAAATCGGATCACAATTGCCTATCCAAAACCTCAAAAGAATTCCCAATTCTCCACCCCCTTCTTCCCAACCTTTTCCTACTCAAACCCTTAAATTTTCAAGCCTAATCCGAGCAAAGTAGCACAGGAACGATGTTAGCAACCAAAGAACTTACCTTTGCTGAAGAATCTTGAAATTCCCTCTCCAAACTGCCTTAAATTGACTCCTCCCGCAAGAAAATTGATGAAAAATAAGAAATTTTCGTGGAAGGTCCTTTTTTTATACTGTTTTTGTCCAGTCATTTCCGCTCCTGCGGACAATTAGCTGCACCTGCGGTCCCAGTTGCGCACCTGCGGAAACTCACTTAACGGGCCAATCCCGCGCCTGCGACCTTTTCTCCGCACCTGCGGCTTCGAAGGTGCGATGCTCCTTCCGCGCCTGCCACATCGCAGGTGCGATGAAATCCTCGCACCTGTATACCAGTCCCCACTAAGAAAAATCCCGCACTTGCGGATCCCAGTCTGCTCCTGTGGAACCGCACCTTCGGCTCCCTTTCCGCAAGTGCGAAAACACTGGAGACAACAACCTGCAAATTTACCAAAGTCACTTCAAACTTCTCATCACCCATCCGAAATCAATCCCGACCGCCTCGGGGCCCCAACCAAACATACCGAAACACCCCATAGCAATATTTCAACTCAGTCAAACTTTCGAAACACCAAAAACAACACGAAAACAACAAAATTTACATCAAATTCAGGCCTATGAACATTGAAATTCCCCAATTTCACCAACTACGCCAAACTCAACCAAAACACCTCCGATTGACCTAAAATTGCAGACATATCCAAAACGATATTACGAACCTGCTCCAACTTCTGGAAATCCATTCCGACCCCGATATCATATTTTCCACGGCCAACCGGAATCGACAAAAACTAACTTTCACCAATTCAAGCCTAATTCTGTGACCACCCAAAGGGTCATGACCTATTTCATTACCCATTCCATACTTCTGAGGCCTTGAAAACCTCATATGTAGTTTCCTCGATTTTTGTGAACAGTCCCGGCACGTAGCCGGACAACTTAAATATGAAGTTTTGTGAAAAATCCTAAGATTTGATATTAAAATGAGTAAATTTGACTTCGGTCAACATTTTGGGTAAATGGACTCGGACCCGTGATTTGACTGTCCCGGAGGGTCCGTAGGAAATATGAGACTTGGGCGTATGCCCGTAATCGAATTCTGAAGTCCCAAGCTCGAGAACTGAATTTTTGAGTAAAATTTTTTTTCTTAAATTTATAAAGAAAAGTGAAATGAAAATTTGTTAGAATGTGTTGGTATCGGGCCCGTATTTTTGTTACATTGCCCGGAACTGGTCTTATATGTGGTTTAAGATATTTCTGTGAAGTTTTGTTGAAATTGAACGTCGTTTGACGTGTTTCAGACTTAAAACTCTAAATTTGAAGGTTTATGAAGTTTGAAGGAAAACTAGTGATTTTGACGTTTGATTCATTGATTTTGATGTTATATTGGCGATTTGATCGCACGGTTAAGTTCGTAGGATTTTGTTGATTCAGTGCATTTGATTTGTTAGGAGCCCCGAGGGCTCGGGAGTGTTTCGGAGGTGTCTCGGAGTGATTTTGAAGTTAGGAAGATTGCTGGTTTTTGGCTTCAGCAGTTGCATGTCCATTTGCTCTTCACATCCGCGACACCTCTTCCGCGTTCGTGAAGATTTAAGTTTTTCCTTCATCGCGTTCGCATCCATTCCCTCGCAAACGCGTAGGGTTATTTGACCCTGAGGGCTTAGCCCACTTTTCTTTTCGCATTCGCGTACAGTTGGCTGCAAACACGTAGCTTTACAGGTCCCCTACATCGCGTCCGCGTGATGTCCGACGCATTCGCGTAAGTCAACTTCTGGACCCCAACTTTTTTACTCTTCGCAATTTTGCCTAGTGGTATATAAATATTTCCAGAACCAGTAGCTACAGGATTTTCATAAATCATAACGAACTTCTTATTTTCCAAGGCCCTTAGGCGTCCATTGAAGCCTTCCTTCACCAAAACTTCTTGGGTTAGAAAATTTTAACTCGTTTCCTTCATTTTGAATCTATATCTAATGAATTCCTAAGCCCAAAACATGCAAATTAGAGAAGAAAATTGGGAATTTGGGTTGAACTAAGCCCTTTTGAATTTTCTTGATTAAGACCTCATTTTCGGGTCGAATTTGAAAACAAATTACATATTCGGGCTCGTGGGTTAATGGGTGACATGGTTTTGGTCCGAGCCTCATGTTTGGACCAAGCGGGCCCAGGGTCGAATTTTGTTGTTTTGGAAGAATGCATGGAAATGGGTAATTAGGCTATGTAATTGAATCATTGACTCCTTATTGATATACTTGAGTCGATTATGTCTAGATAATACCATTCCGGAGTTGAATTCTAATGGAAAGGCGGTGGTAGAGGGTTGATTGCTATATTTTGGAACCGAGGTAAGTGTTTGATCTAATATTAGCTTGTGGGAATAGGAGTTGAGTATTATTTGCTACTTGCTAATTGTCAAATATGACGTATAGGCATGGTGATGAGTATCTATACATTGATGTCTAGCATGAACATGAGTCCTTATATTGCGAATATTTTGATTTTGTTGTATTTTCCATGGTTAATTAATGATTTCTATATGTTGTGAAGAGCATGTTAAGGGAATTGTAATATTTAAACTCCTTTGGAGCAATGACTCAAATTGTAACACACATGATGAAGATATATGAGACAATTCAATCCTTTCGAACATTGGCTCAGATTGTAGCACGAATGGTGAAGATATATGAGATAATTGAATCCTTTGGAGCATTGGATCAAGTAATAGAGTAAATTATGAAATGAAGGTGAAATAAAGATAAAGAGTTACTAAAATATACCATTGCCGGGTCATTGTTGCTTTTGATATTGTCTCCCTTGCTATGATGTTGAGATTACTGTTATTGTTCCCTTGCCGGGATTCAATTGTTTAATTGATGTTCCCTTGTCGGGATTTAATTGTTGAATTATGGTTCCTTCACCGGGATTTGATTGTTTTGTTGATGTTCCTTTGCCGGGATTTCTATTTCTAATATGTTTACTCCCTTGCCCTTGTTTGTGATTGTTGTTTGGGTGAGGAAGAGTGTTAAAGCACAAAGGGTGATGTTGCACTGTTTACAATTGTGAGGAAGAGCGTTAAAGCACGAAGGGTGATGTCGTGTCGTACGATCTACCATTCCGTACAGATACTCATTTATTATATTGTGAGGTAAGAGAGTAAAAGCACGAAGGGTGATGTCGTGCACATGATTATTTATAAGATTGATTGGTGAGGGAGAGCATAAAAGCACGAAGGGTGGTGCCGTGCAAGCTTGTGATTTCTGATCCTTATTGATATTCTAGCCTTATTGTTCTTTTCCTTATTTGATATTTCTTATATGAAACTGTTATCTCCCCACAGCGTGTTCCCCTTCCTTTACAGATATTTTTCTCCATGTATTTCTTTTCTCTTGTATATATATATTTATATATATATATATATATATATATTTATTTATTTGAACTGCAAAGGTTTATTTGGTAGTCTGGTTCTAGCCTCGTCACTACTTCGCCGAGGTTAGGCTAGGCACTTACCAGTATATGGGGTCGGTTGTACTGATGCTACACCTGCACTTCTTTATGTTGTGCAGATTACGCAGCCAGACCCGGAGGACATCATTAGTGGGAGTGTCTTCTAGCTTATCCTATAGGCTTCAAGGTATACACACTGGCGTTCATGGGCCTTGGCATCTCTCCCATCCCTATGTCTTCACTTCTGTCTTGTTTTTTTCCTCTAGTTTCAGAGACAGTCATGTATTTCCTTTCAGACTCATATTTAGCACTCTTATAGACAGTTTGTTAATTTGTGACTTCGGGTTTTGGGAAATTATGCGTCGTTGTATTATGTTGTCTTTATTTAGATTGAACCCGTATTTATTTTCGCTATTTAATTGCGAACCTTTTTAGTTTATTCCGTTAAATTGATGTTATTATGCTAGTTTAACTATACATGTTGGCTTCTCTAGCGGGTTCAACGATAGACGCCATCACGGACCGATGGTGGGATTTTGGGGCGTGACAAGTTGGTATCGGAGCACTAGGTTACTTAGGTCTCACAACACACGGACAACTTGGTAGAGTCCGAGGGATCGGTACGGAGACGTCTGTATTTATCCCCCAGAGGCTGCAAAGTTAGGGTGACTCCACATTTCTTTTCATCTCTGTTGTGCGATATGAATTCTGAGTACTGATTTAGTTTCTATTCTATTCTCTCGTATATGGCGAGGACGCGTGCTTCCCTTGGTTCCGCCCAGTAGCCCGACACTCCTACTACAGCTCCTCGGAAAGGCTGAGGACGAGGTTGTGCTAGAGGCCGAGGCCGGGGCCAGGCTCAACCTAGACCAGCATCCCCAGTGGAGAACCTTTAGGTCAAGTTTGATGAGGAGGTTCCAATTCCAGCAGTCCTAGTTGGGCCAACTCAGGTCCTAGAGGGGTTCATACGCTCTTGTCCGTCCAGTCTGACTCATGGAGAGTGTAGCACATGCGGGTGTTCTTCATACTACACCAGCCGCCTCTCCAGCTGGGGGAGGTGCCCAGACTCCTGCCTGCCCGCACGCCAGAGCTGCTAGCTCCACAGTTTCAGACTTCGGCACCTCAGCAAGCCGGAGTAGCTCAGCCGGGTATTGCAACACCGGTAGTAAAGGGAGCAACTATGTCAGCAGATGCCTTGTGGATACTGGACAGGTTCACGAAGTTATTCACTGCTACCTTTACTGGTGCATCATCAGAGGACCCCTAAGATTTCTTGGACAGTTGCTATGAGGTCCTTCGGAACAAGGGTATTCTGGAGTCCAATGGAGTTGATTTAACTATATTCCGTCTTTCTGGTACCGCCAAGACTTGGTGGAGGGATTATTTCTTGACCATGCCAGCTGGGTCTGCACCACTGACTTGGGATCATTTCTCCGAGTTATTCATGGAGGAGTTTCTACCGGTTACTCAGAGGGAGGGTCTTCAGAGGCAGTTTGAGCGCCTCCTGCAGAGATCTATGACTGTTACACACTGTGAGACCAGGTTCACTAATTTGACCCGACATGCTATCATGATACTTCTCACTCACCGTGAGAGAGTGAGGAGGTTTATTGAGGCTCTAGCTCGGCCTATTAGACTCCAGAGGGCCTGAGAGACAGGCACTGATATTTCATTCCAGGAGGCGGCCGACGTGGCCAGGCGTATTCAGATGGTTTTATCCCAGGGTAGTGGTCAGGGGTAAGACAAGAGACCTTGCTATTCCGGTCAGTTCAGATCTGCCTCATCTGGAGGCAAAGATTCTTTTGGTAAAGGTCATCCTCCTAGGCCATTCCAATCGGCGCTTCAGGTATCCCGTAGTGCACCATTAGTCCCTGTGAGTGCACCGCTACTTCAGAGCTTCCCGAGTGGTTATTCTGGTCGACAAGGTCAATTTCAGGGCCAACAGCTTCAGCAGCAGAGGGATTGTTACTCTTGTGGTGATCCAGGGCCCATTGTTGGGTATTGCCCCCGAGCTTCTGGTAGTTCCTAGCATCAGGGCTCTCCTACTATGATTCCCGCACCAGGTGCACCCCCACCCCCTCGACCAGCTAGGGGTGGAGGTCGAGGTGCCAGAGGTGGAGGTCAGACTGATAAAGATGAAGTATAGGCCACGAGAGGTAGAGGTCAGGCCACAGTAGGTCGACCCCAGGTTGATTAGATTGGAGGGGCTCAACCCCAGTGCTATGTTTTTCCTGCCAGGCCTGATGCTGAGGCTTCTGATACAGTTATTACAGGTATGGTTTCAGTTTGCAGCCTAGAGGCTTCGGTGTTATTTGATCCGGGTTCCAGAATCTCCTATGTGTCTTCATATTTTGCCCCCTTTATTTGAGTATGCCTCGTGATTCCTTGAGTACTACTCTGCATGTATCTACACTAGTGGGTGATTCTATAGTGGTAGATCAAGTATACCGTGCTTGCTTAGTAGAAATTGGTGGTTTGTATACTCGGATTGATTTTTTTCTTCTGGATATGGTTGACTTCGATGTTATATTGGGTATGGATTGGTTATCCCCCTATTATTATATTCTTTACTGTCATGCCAAGATAGTGACCTTAGCCGTACCGGATTTTCCCCATTTATAGTGGAAAGGAACTTCTGGTCACTCTACACGCAGTGTTATTTCGTACGTGAAGGCTCGGCGTATGGTCGAGAAGGGGTGTTGGGCTTATTTGGCTTATGTGCGTGATTCTAGATTGAGGGTCTCTCTATTGATTCCGTACCCGTGGTACGTGAGTTTCCTGAGGTCTCCCCTTCAGACCTGTCGGGGATGCCACCGGACAGGGACACTGATTTCTGCATTGATCTAGCTCCGGGCACCCAGCCCATTTCTATTCCGCCATATCGCATGGCCCCGCTAGAGCTGAAAGAGTTGAAGTAATAGTTGCAGGATTTTCTTGGGAAGGGTTTCACTAGACCTAACGTTTCTCATTGGGGTGCTCCCGTATTGTTTGTGAAGAAAAAAGGATGGTCCGATGAGGATGTGCATTAATTACCGACAATTTAACAAGGTTATAATCAAGAATAAGTATATACTGCCGAGGAATGATGATTTGTTCGATCAGCTTCAGGGTTCCAAGGTATTTTCAAAGATAGAATTGAGATCTGGCTACCATCAGTTGAGGATTACGGCATCCGATGTCCCTAAGACATCTTTTCGCACTCGGTACGGGGATTACAAGTTTTTGGTCATGTCATTTGGGTTGACAAAAGCCCCAACGGCTTTTATGGACTTGATGAACCGAGTGTCCGGGCCTTATTTGGACTCGTTCGTGATAGTCTTCATTGATGATATTCTGATATACTCCCACAGCCAAGAGGAACACGAGAAGCATCTCGGAGTGGTTCTTCAGACTCTGAAGGACAGTCAGCTATATGCGAAATTTTGGAAGTGTGAGTTCTGGTTCAGTTCAGTTGCATTCCTAAGTTATGTCGTATTAGCAGAGGCTATTCAGGTTGACTCGAAGAAGATTGAGGCAGTCAAGAACTAGCCTTGACCATCATTAGCTACAGAAATTCAGAGTTTCTTGGGATTGGCAAGCTACTATCGTTTGTTCGTGGAGGGGTTCTCATCTATTGCAGCCCCGATGACCAGTTTGACCCAGAAGGGTGCCCAGTTTAGATGCTCGGACGAGTGTGAGGCGAGCTTTCAGAGGCTCAAGAAAGCTCTGACTATCACCGGTATTGGTTTTGCCCACAGGTTGAAGGCCTTATACAGTCTATTGCGATGGTTCCCGTATTGGGCTTTGTGCAGTGTTGATGAAGGATGGCAAGGTCGTTGCCTACGCTTCGAGGTAGTTGAAGATTCATGAGAAAAATTATCCAGTGCATGATTTGGAGTTGGCAGCCATTGTTCACGCATTGAAGATTTGGAGGCATTGTCTGTATGGCGGGGCGTGTGAGGTGTTCACGGACCATAAGAGTCTTCAGTACTTGTTCAAGAAAAAGGAGTTGAATTTGAGGCAGAGGAGGTGGTTGGAGTTGCTGAAGGACTATGACATCATTATCTTATATCACCCGGGGAAGGCCAATGTGGTGTCCAATGCTTTGAGTAGGAAGTCATCTATTATGGGTAGTCTTGCTTTTATTCCGATCAGTTAGAGGCTGCTTTCTTTGCATGTTCAGGCTTTGGCCAATCGATTTGTGAGGTTGGATATTTCTGAGCCTAGTCTAGTGTTGGATTGTACGGTCGCTCGTTCTTCATTATTGGAGAGTATCCGTGATTGGCAATTTGATGATCCCCATTTGTGTGTCCTTAGAGACATGGTGCAACGCGGATGCACAAAGCATGTGACTTTAGATGATTATGGTGTTTTGAGATTGCACGGGCGAGTTTGTGTGCCCAATGTTTATGGGATTCGAGAGTTGATTTTAGAGGAGGCCCATAGTTCCCGCAACTCTATTCATTCGGGCGCCGCGAAGATGTATCAGGATTTGTGGCAGAATTATTGGTGGCGTAGAATGAAGAAGGATATTGTAACATATGTGGCACGATGTTTGAATTGTCAACACGTTAATTATGAGCATCAAATGCCCGGTGGTTTATTTCAAAGGGTTGAGCTTCCCGATTGGAAGTGGGAGAGGATCACTATGGACTTTGTTACTGGTCTCCGTTGACCCACGAGAAGTTCATTGCGGTTTGGGTCATTGTTGATAGGCTGATCAAGTCAGCGCATTTCATTCCTGTGGCAGTTTTCTATTCATCCGAGAGGTTAGCTGAGATCTATGTCCGGGAGATTGTTCGCCTTTATGGTGTGCCGGTATCTATTATTTCGGACCAGGGCGCGCAGTTTACCTCGCATTTCTGGAGAGCACTTCAGCGAGAGTTAGGCACCCAAGTGGAATTTAGCACAGCATTTCATCCTCAGACGGATGGACAGTCCGAGCGGACTATTCAAATATTGTAGGATGTGCTCCGAGCTTGTGTTATTGACTTTGGAGGATCATGGGATCAATTCTTTCCTTTAGTAGAGTTTTCCTACAACAACGTCTACCAGTCGAGTATCCAGATGGCTCCTTATGAGGCTTTATATGGTAGGTGGTGTCGATCTCCGGTTGATGGTTTGAGTCGGGAGAGGCTCGGTTGTTGGGTAAATATTTGGTTCAGGAGGTCTTGGACAAGGCCAAGATCATTCATAAATGCTAAGATTTTATATTAAACTGAGTAAATTTGGCACCGGTCAATATTTTGGGTAATCCGACCCAGACCCGTGATTTGACGTTCCCGAAGAGTCGTAAAAAAATATGGGACTTGCACGTATGCCCGGAATCGAATTCCGAGGTCCCAAGCCCGAGAAATTAATTTTTGAGTAAAATTATTTTCCTGAAATTTATAAAGAAAAGTGAAATGAAAATTTGTTGGAACATGTTGGTATCGGGCCCGTATTTTGGTTCCAGCGCCCGGTACAGGTCTTATATATGGTTTAAGATATTTCTGTGAGGTTTGGTTGAAATTGGACGTCGTTTGACGTGTTTCGGACTGAAAACAATAAATTTGAAAGTTTATGAAGCTTAAAGGAAAACTAGTGATTTTGAGGTTTGATTCGTTGATTTTGATGTTATATTGGCGATTTGATCGCACGGTTAAGTTTGTAGGATGTTGTTGAGTTAGTGTATGAGAGTTGTTAGGAGCCCCGACGGCTCGGGAATGTTTCGGATGTGTCTCGGAGTGATTTTGAACTTAAGAAGATTGCTGTTTTTTGGCTTCAGCAGTTGCAGGTCCATTTGTTCTTCGCATTTGTGACCCTTTTTCCGCGTTCGCGAAGCTTTGAGCTTTTCCTTCATCGGGTTCACATCCATTCCCTCGCGAACGCGTAGACTTATTTGACCCTAAGTGCTTAGCCCTCTTTTCCTCTTCGCGTTCGCGTACAGTTTACTGCAAACGCGTATCTTTACAGGTCCCCTTCATCGCGTTTGCGTGATGTCCCACGCGTTCGCGTAAGTCAACTTCTGGACCTCAGCCTTTTTACTCTTCGCATTCGCATTTTCCCTTCAGCGAACACGATGGCTTGCCCAGTCTACCCTTCGCGAATGCGACCTCACTTCCGCGAACACGAAGGGAAATTTTTCCTAGTGGTATATAAATATTTCCAGAATCAGTAGCTACGGGATTTTTATAAATCATAAGAAACTTCTTCTTCTCCAAGGCCCTTAGGCGTCCATTGATGCCTTCTTTCACCAAAACTTCTTGGGTTAGTAAATTTTAACTTGTTTCCTTCATTTTTCATCTATATATAATGAATTCCTAAGCCTAAAACATGCAAATTAGAGTAGAAAATTGGGAATTTGGGTAGGGTTAGGCCCTTTTGAATTTTCTTGATTAGGACGTCGTTTTAGGGTCGAATTTGAAAACAAATTATATATTCAGGCTCGTGGGTGAATGGGTGACATGGTTTTTGTCCGAGCCTCGTGTTTGGACCAAGTGGGCAGCGAGTCGAACTTTGTTATTTTGGAAGAATGCATGGAAATGGGTAATTAGGCTATGTAATTGAATCATTGAATCCTTATTGATATACTTGAGTTGATTATGTCTAGATAATACCATTCCAGAGTTGAATTCTAAACGAAAGGCGGTGTTAGAGGGTTGATTGATATATTTTGGTCCCGAGGTAAGTGTTTGGTCTAACCTTAGCTTGAGGGAATAGGAGTTGAGTATTATTTGCTACTTGTTAATTGTCAAATATGACGTAT
Source organism: Nicotiana paniculata (assembly GCA_005239505.1). Taxonomy (NCBI): domain Eukaryota; kingdom Viridiplantae; phylum Streptophyta; class Magnoliopsida; order Solanales; family Solanaceae; genus Nicotiana; species Nicotiana paniculata. The sequence continues at coordinate 117,814 of ML320457.1, forward strand.
AGGCATGGTGATGAGTATCTATACATTGATGTCTATCACGACTGTGAGTCCTTATATTGCAAATATTCTGATTTTTTTGTAATTTCCATGGTTAATTGATGATTTCTATATGTTGTGAAGAGCATGTGAAGGGAATTGTAATCTTTAAACTCCTTTGGATCAATGGCTCAAATTGTAACACGAATGATGAAGATATACGAGATTATTTATTTCTTTTGGAGCATTGGCTCAGATTGTAGCCTGAATGGTGAAGATATATGAGATAATTGAATCCTTTGGAGCATTGTCTCAAGTAATAGAGTAAATTACGAAATGAAAGTGAACGAAAGAGAAAGAGTTAATAAATTATACCCTTGCCAGGTCATTGTTGCTTTTGATATTGTCTCCCTTGCTGGGATGTTGAGATTACTGTTATTGTTTCCTTGTCTGGATTTAATTATTTAATTGATGTTCCCTTGCCGGGATTTAATTTTTTAATTATTGTTCCCTCGTCGGGATTTAATTGTTTAATTGATGGTTCCTTGCCGGGATTTTTATTTCTATTCTGTTTACTCCCTTGCCCTTGTTTGTGATTGTTGTTTGGGTGAGGAAAAGTGTTAAAGCACAGAGGGTGATGTCGTGCACTGTTTACGATTGTGAGGACGAGCATTAAAGCACGAAGGGTGATGCCGTGCATTGTACGATATTGTGAGGAAAGACTGGAAATCACAAAGGGTGATGTCGTGCCATACGATGTACCATTCCGTACAGATATTCATTTATTATATTGTCAGGAAAGAGAGTAAAAGCACGAAGAGTGATGCCGTGAACATGATTATTTATACGATTGATTGGTGAGGGCAAGAGTAAAAACACGAACGGTGGTGCCGCGCAAGCTTGTGATTTCTTATCCTTGTTGATATTCTGGCCTTGTTGTTCTTTTCCTTATTGGAGATTTCTTATATGAAACTGTTATTTCCCCACAGCATGTTACCCTTCCTTTATTGATTGTTTTCTCCCTGTATTTCTTTTCCGTTGTATATATGTATATATATATATATATATATATATGTGTGTGTGAACTGCACAGGTTTATTTGGTAGTCTGGTTCTAGCCTCGTCACTACTTCACCGCGGTTATGTTAGGCACTTACCAGTACATAGGGTTGGTTGTGCTGACCCGGAGGACATCATTAGTGGGAGTTTCTTCCAGCTTATCATAGAGGCTCCAAGGTATACCTGCTGGCGTTCGTGGGCCTTGACATCTCTCTCATCCTTATGTCTTCGGTTCTGTCGTGTTTTTTATCCTCTAGTTTTAGAGACAGTCATGTAATTTCTTTCAGACTTTTGTTTAGCACTATTATAGACAGTTCGTGAGTTTGTAACTCCGGGTTTTGGGAAATTATGCGTCGTTGTATTATGTTGTCTTTACTTAGCTTGAAACCACATTTATTTGCGCTGTTTAATTGTGAACCGTTTTACTTTATTTTGTTAAATTGATGTTATTATGCTAGTTTAACTATACACGTTGGCTTGTCTAGAGGGTTCAACGTTAGACGCCATCACGACGCGATGGTGGGATTTCGGGACGTGAAAATTCTACACCGGACATCACACAAATATTATGAACACAAAATCCGCATTCCGAGGTTGTTTACCAATAAGTCAACTCTCAGTTAACTTTCTCCACTATTAGGCTATTTTAAAAGGCTAAATGTCTAAACTCTCACCATAACCATTCCGGATTCAAACCAACTGACCCAACACATCAAAAACAGGATAGCGTTATATAACAAATGCAGATATGGGGGAAACGAAAAGACCGGCCGGGTCGTTACAGATTTTGCGAGCCAAGGGTCATATTTGCGGTTGTCCCATTTGCGAACCCAAGACTCCAAATGCGACTTCTTCAGCTTGACATATATTTGGCTTTTGGGACTTAGTCTCATTTTATAAAATTTTGAGAACTAGACTCGGTGGGAGGCAATTTTTAGGAGGTTATTTTCATAGCAAGCTATTGGGTAAGTGATTTTCATTAAATTTTGACATTATAACATGATTATTTATGAATTTTAACATCTAGATGTCACAACTCAAAATCTCAACCTGTCGTGATGGCGCCTAGCATATTTTATAGGCAAGTCAAATGCAACTACATAGTACCAAAATAACATAAATATATAGAAATAACACAAGTCTGAAATCTCAATATTAAAAAATACCGCTAATACAAGATAAATCCCCTAGAAACTGGTAAATATAGAGTCATGAGCTCTGCAATGGAATAAAAATTTGAAAACTATATAACAATACTGTCTAAAATAAAAACAACAGTACACAAGAAATGACAAGTAAAAAATGCAAGCGGAAAATGTAGCTCTACCTCATCTCTCGATACTCAGCTCAACAAGCAATGTTGCTACTGATAGTTAGTCCCAAAACTTGGATATGCAAAATTAAGTGCAAAGTGTAGTATGAGTATAACCTACTCAATGTACTCAATAAGTATCGTAACTAACCTCGGCAAGGTAAGATAAGCAACAATTGTAAATGCTACTTACAATAACCTTTACAGTTTCATCAATTTAAGAAGTATTGAATAATTATGTAATCAGGTCATAAAGCACAAAAAGAACGCTCTATGTGTTCTTGTGTGTGAAAGTACTCAAGTTCTCTATTCAACAAATTATATACCATATAAATATTATATTCATGTAAATCAGGTAACTAACCATGAAAATTTCAACTAAAGATGAAATGCATACCCGGACAAAACACTGTCAAGATTTTCCTTAACCTTTCTGTATTTGTACCATACCACTGATAAGTTTTTTTTCAATATCCAGAGTAACCCTAGTGTGATGGATCCATATCCAAGCGCTGGACGGATAACTCACATGCTTCACGGACAACTAATGTGCTAACCACAAGGACAACACATGTTGTGCACAAACAACTCACGTCCTAATAATATCAATATCAGGATCCACACGGATAACTCACGCATTGTACGGACATTTCACATGCCAACTATCACAACCTGCCCGACGTGGTCACAGGCTGCTAGTGAAGGACATAACTCATAGAAACAAATTATACATAAATACATGTACATGGTCAATGACTAGTAAGTTTAATACTCCTGGACTAGTATAGCTAACATGTTATATCATAGGAATGTGCAATGCGTGTTATCACAGCTAAACAAACATTTTCATCATGAAATAGCAGTTTATAAGGTTCAATCGGGAAAATAATCTCAATGAAATCACAAACGTGGTACAAATAGCTCATATCGGGGTACGAATAGGAGAAACATCTCAGCTTGAAGCTTAGCAATCAATTCAATGCACGTCATAGCCTAAGTACTACCTCGAGCATACAAATAGTAGTCGGGTGCATGCATGTGGGCTCAATCCCCCACATATGTGCCAATAATAGCACGTAGCTATCAAAAAATATTTCAGGCAACTAGAGCCTCAACCAAGTTTAGATAAGATACTTACCTCTAGCAAGCCAAATCACTCATTTAACAAGCCCTTCCCCCCTGTATCAACCTCCGGACAACCCAAATAGAGACAAAATAACGCAATCCCATCAATAAAATCCATAAGAAGTGATTCCAAAAAAACAAAGCTAAGATCTTTAACTCAAATAAAAAAGTCAACTCTGGGTTCGCACCTCGAAACCCGACAAAATTGACAAATTTAGAACAATCATTCAATTTCGAGTCCAACTATACAAATGTCATCCAAATCCAACCACAAATCTACCCTCAAATTTTCAAATTCCACTCTCCAATAACATAGTCCAAAATGCCAAAATTCTATCTTAGATTCAGGAAAATAAGGTGTAATAATCAATGATTATTCAATATCTGATACAAAAATCGAATAAACATCACTTACCCCTTCAATTGGGATGAAAAAGGCTCCTAACATTGACTTTAGACCAAGTCCCACTATTCCAAAAATGAGATAACCAATGAAACTGTTGGATTTAATATCTTGTGCAGCATTTTCGCACATGCGCCCCATATTTCCAATGCTCTCGAAGTTGCGCGCATGCGCTTTTCACGTAAGTCATTTACCTTCCACTTCTACGGCTTAAATCCACCTTCTATGTGTCAGCTCTTGCGGAACATCCTCCGCACCTGCGGTCCCTGACCTTACCTTTCCTCTTCTACTTATACGATCCTTATCCGTATATGCGGGCTCGCGGATACGGTCAATGTTCGTACCTGCGACCTTCAACAGCCCCCAACCAACACCGCTCATGCGATCAATTTGTCAGCACATGCCGACTTCCACCAAGCCTTCTAATCTTGCTTTTACAAGCTAATAGACACACTTGCGATTTAGTATTTGCGGCCTAGCCCACCGCAGATGCGCTTACACTAGAAGCCTCACACCTTCAACAATGTATTAAGTCAAGAAATTAATTTTTTAACCCATCTGAAACTCACCCGAGGACCTCACGACCCCATCCAAACATACCAACAAATTTTAAAACACAACACAAACTTTCTTTAATCCTCAAACCACATCAAACAACACCAAAACTACAAATCACACATTGATTCAAGCCTAATGAAACTAATGAATTTCAAACTTCTAAAACTTATGTCAAATCATATCAAATAAATTCTAAATGACATCAAACTTTGCATACAAGTCATAAATGACCTAACGGATATACTCCAACTTCTAGAACAAAAATCCAAACCCTTGATCAAACCCCTCAACCGTTGATCAAACCCCTCAACCGTCCAAAGATTAAACATTCCAACATTCGCCAATTTGTACTAAATAAATCTACGGACTTCCAATTGAAATTTCGAACATACGCCTAAGTCTAAAATCACAGTACAAAGCTATCGGAACCATCAGAACTCTATTCCGGAGTCATCTACACAAAAGTCAAACTTCGATCAACTCTTCCAACTTAATCTTTTAATTTTGAGATTAAGTGTCACAATTCACTCAAAAATACCTCCGAAACTAAACCAACTATCCTGATAAGTCACATAGCCAAAAATGAACTCAGAAGAAGTAATAAATAAGATAACTAGGCTATAATACACAAAATAACTGATCGGGTCGTTACATTAGATTTGAAGAGAATTTTTTGGGATTTTTTACGATATCTAAAAAAATAAAAATTTTATATTTGAAAGTCAATTTAGACTCGGATTTTAAACTAGTCACATATTTGGATTCCTGGGGTTGTGGGTAGTCTTGAGTTTTGATCGGACGGAACCGAAGTTGAATTTTTTTTTTTACTTTTTGGGAATCGATAATGATATTAACTTTATTAATTGAAATTGGTTTCTCTTGTGTTGTTTGATACCATTATGACTTTTTTGTGCTAGATTTGAGCCGATCAGAGGAGAATTTTAAAGGAAAAGAATTTTTAGAATATTGGTTGGGGCTATTTGAAGTATGTATCTTAACTAACTTTGTGTTGTATAAATTGTCCCTTAGGATTTGGTTAAAATTGTATTATTTGTACTATGTGAAACAACGTTTGCATGAAGTGACAAGTGTGTACCCGATCATATGTGTGATTTGTGATCAAATTAGACATTAGGCTATTGATATTCATTGAATTGGGCTTATTTTCTATATGGACATGCCTTGTTGTTGAATATTTCCCTGCATCGTGTACTATGCACATGTTATTGTATCTCGTTGTGAGCTGTGGGATATATCTTGATGTGACTTGGAGAAATTGTTTCTTTTTGTGATATTGTAGCACATGTGGACTTGTGATGCGGGTTGATTGTTGTTGTGTCGAGTATACAGATGGAACGACATGCATGTGTCGACATAAAGATGATATTTATTGATGTACATGAGGCGAAATAAGGGAGTTATGCCCGTGTAGCAATATCATAAGAAATATTTAATTGTGATGATGATGCGGCGGCATAAGGGTAGCTTATTGATGATGTTATATGGTATTCTGGGATGATCCTTGATGTTACTCATATGTTGGAATGGGTTGATGTTTTGAACATACCCTAATTTTCCTTTTTATTTCCTTAAATGATTTCATTATGAATTTTTATGAGTTGTTGGTTGATTTTCCATGTTACCATATGCCACACTCTTGATTGGTACTTGTTCTGTTATATTCTCCGTTTTCAGTTTTATATTGATATCTTGTACAAGTTATATGACTAGTGATTGTCTTGGCTTGAATCTCGTCACCACTCGACCAAGGTTAGTTTTGATATTTACTGCGTACCTACGGTGGTGTACTCATACTATGCTTCTATACATTTTTTGTGCAGATCCAGGTTCCTCAGATTGTGTTGGCCATTATTGATTGGTGTTGAGTTGTTGGAGACTTCAAGGTATACATGTTGTTTCTCTCACAAGACTCAGTTACTCCTTTCCTACTTTTTATGTCTTCCCAAACAGTGATGTATAGTTGAGATTTATTATGTATTCCATATAGAGCTTATGACTCAATATTACCAGATTCTGGGATTATGATTGTTGTATTGTCGTATTGGCTATGTTGTAGCATTTTCTTATTTTTTATTTAATATTAAGTTGTTATATTTTGTTTGATTTACTCTTGTGATAGGCTTACCTAGTCATATGAACTAGGTGCCACCACGACCCTTATGGTGGGATTTTGGGTCATGACACTCAGCATGAGTCCTGAGAAGCACCTTCTTGCTGTGAATTGTTATTTTCCAAGAGTAACTGTTATGATTGTATGAAATGGAATTGTGTGTCTCCAAGTCAAGTGTCAGCAACTGAATGCTTGATATAGGAGTGGGATTGGCCATAGCCTTTTCAATTAATGTTCCAAAACCTAGAATATTTCGGTTAAGAGGAATAATATTTCTAGGATTCGATTTTCTCATTTGTTTCCAACTCCACACTCCTTACTTTATTTTTCCATCCATATTTTCAGTGCAAGTGTAACTTTATTAATGAAACCTCGTAGACCACGAATTTTTCCGGCCGACATAATGCTTGTAGCCCACGGAGCAAATCCTTAAAAAAATTCGACTTGCATTAGGAATAAACTTGAAGCTTCTAATCATCGTTCTCCAAGAGACCTAGTTCATTCACAACTATTTTTTTAATTATAAAAACCAATATAAGTTCAAAGACAAAGTATACTATTTATCAACGTTTACAATGACATACACGATACATCCTCATCTAAAATGATTATAATAAAACAATTTGCACCATAACTTTGTGACATCTTCTAGCTACGTAATTTCTTTTGTGCTTGACAAAAATAATCTAGCTTAAGAATTGTGATACTTGTAAAGGAAAAAAAAACGTTCAAAAATGATTGTTCAACCCAAAAATGAGATAACAATTAAATTTGTAAGTGGTTTTGAGGATACACTGGTTAATTTGACACAAAGAGATAAATTGAATTATATTGAACAAGCAAAGATAAAATGAATTCAAACCATGCAAGCATGATGGCTTTAGCCTTACTGAAATATTCGCCCTTGATCCGGGCTCACAATAGCCCACAATGATGAATAGGAATAAGAGCTAAATAATGGAGAAAAAAAATATACTGCTTTGGAATTCGTGATACAATGTTTGTCATGAATTATCAGAACTCCTTTATATAGTAAGGGAGTCCTACTCTAGGTACAACTCAATAAAAGGTAAAAAATCTTCTCATTATATGATTGATAGTTCTCCACTGATACATGCCAAGATCCCTGCTGTGATAAATGGCCGGTCGCGAATATTACGGCCTTCTATTCGTCGTGCGAGATTTCTCAGAAATGATTTGTAAGTCGTTCAGGGCTTAAGACTGATACCAGACCACGACCTCATTATTCTCAAGGGCGTGCATCATGCCTCAGGATTCCGACTCGATGAGACCCTTGTCTCAATTTTTGTCCCATGTCAGTATGTCTCGAGCCTGGCTTAGCTTAAGGGAGACTGGGGTGTACCATGAACCTAGTTCCACTCGTATACAGATAGTCCACTTGTTTATCAGAGAATTAGTTGAAGAGAAACGACAAGAGCTCCCCGATTCCTACTTTGATATGCCGTGTCAGAAACAACAAAAAACTAAAAACGTCTCGCCAATCATGTCATAATTACTTTCATCCGCCGGTTAACTATTCTTGGACGCGAAACATCACGTAGACTTTATCAATACCCCCTGATCAAGTCGTATTTAGCTTCTTCTTCCAGTACCGTTTACTTATTCCCTTTATTTTCTTTTGTAAGTCTTTCTATGAACGGCGAACTCAGGCCCACAGTCAGGGACACGGACTTGACTATTCAGTATGGTAGGTCGGAGAGAGGAAAATGAGGAGGGCTCTAAGCTCCCCGATCTCGGAGAAAAAGAAACCAAGAAGGAGGATGGTTTGCAAGCCAAAGGAAACCTCCATCTTTCAAGTACTCGACTCGAACTCACTCCTCCAACTTAGGGATGAGCCTGAGGAACACGAACTTTTTGTGGCCCAAAATCCATCAGTCCCCGAAGAAGTGGCGGCACCCAAGGGGAGAACACCAGAGGCTAATCATTCTCAAGTGCACGAGGCCGATGCTGCACTAAGGGTCGAGAAATCACGAGATGCCAGCTCTGACCAGCCCCGCCCGATGTTATAGACATTATGGGATCACCTTCATTCACAAAACAAATTTTCAACGAAGCCCGAACAATAAAAGAGCGATCCTACGAGGAGGCCCACGGAGCGGAAGACCTCTTTCATCACTTGTTTGAAGGTGTAGGCTCGTCCGCCCTGTAGAACTTCATCGGATTAGGTGATCTAGAGGTTCTGAGAAAAAGTTCATCATTAGAGGTCGGCGGGCCATACTCGAGCCCGAAGTTGGTCAACCGGTTCGCGACCCCGAGCACGGATTCTGGCTAGAATCGGTCAATCGACATCACCTTTTCCAGAGGATGCCCGGGTTCTTTCCGCCCTCACGAGGTAGCTACCAACCTGTGCCTTGTAAATGATGAAGGTCAGGAAAACATGAATGAGGTGGATTATCCATGAGTGTTCAACGAAGCACAACACGCGATGAACCAAGTAAGGTGTTATCAAACATATTTTTTTTTCAATTTTAGTTCTCGATGATCCTAATATCATTTCTCTTCTTTGTAGGCATCGGCTCATCACCATGAGACCTTCCTCTGGTATTAAGATGATCTGATCTAGGTTGAGGCTGAAGTTAAAGAGCTTGCTAAGAAGAGAGATATGTATAAGCTTCTCAGAAAGCAAGGTGAAGGAGAGGCAAGAGGCTTCGAGCTAAGCTTGGTGCAACTCAGAAAGAACATGCTGACATGGTGGAACAGGTAAAAATATTTGAAGTTAGTGATGACGAGCTAGTCCCGGTGACTAACAGTCAGAACTCGCAGGCTTAACAGAAGCTTGATTAGATCGACCAACTCGGAGTCACGATGGATGCAATCAAAGTTAAGGAATCAAGACTTGAAAATCCGCCAACCGACTCCATGAGTGTTTCTGATGCCGAGAAAAATATGGAACTAGAGTCAATCGGGGTGATGGAAAATAGCGTTGAAATTGACTCTACTTCGGGAGAAAAAGAGGATGTCCAAATCATAAAAAATTTGCAAGTTGGAGATTTGAAGGCACATTCCAATCATTTTTCAACATTGGAATTGTGTGGTGATGCGGAAGTTGAACAATACGGACCAATGAAGGATTGTGAGGAGGAAAAATTCATACCATACATCTTACAAGTTGAGGAAACAAGAAAGCAATGTGACATACCTCGCATGAAAGCCAAGAAGTGCAAAATGAAATTTTTTAGGATTGGCTTGATCATATACTCACCACCCCCCACCGCCTGGTCAGAAGCTTGATTCCAATCTAGGTGCTTAGTTCATATCGTCAAAGTGGCGAGAAATGTGGTAAAGTTGACTTGCGTCGTGCCACGACATCAAATGTGGCGCTTGGTGGGAGGAAACCCATAGTTTTAAAAAAAATTTGGTCATTTTTGGAGGTTTCCTTTTTAGAATAGTTTATTATATTTTTCTAACCGATCTACCGATTTTCATAATTTTCGGAGTTGATTTGAGCAGGTTGGGTGACCGGGTGGCCAAATACAATGCAAAAGGAGAAATGAAAAGGCTGGAAAACACACTAACCAACTCTGCGAGGAGGCCAGTGCAAAATGGTATCGCAGAGTTGTGTGTGCGAGAAAAAGATGCGATCGCAAAAATGTCCAAAAAATATTTGCTGAGCCCAGGGATTCCGCACCTGCGGTAAAAGTTTTGCATGTGCGACACCACAACAGTGGTTTCTGAAGTGCATGTGCGCACTTTCACGTATGTGTGGTTGGCTTCTCACACGTGCGCAAACGCAGGTACAATAATATCTCCGCAGGTGCGAACTTCGCACAACTAAAATCCCAAAATTTGTCTCCCCATGTAAGTTTTGTAATTAACCCTAAACTCCAAGAAAAAAATTTGTTCCCTAACATCTCTCATCTCTCATATTGAAGATCACAAGAGACACAGATATTTTCACTCCCCCTAGCTCTACTCTGTTATTCATCCGCCCCTACTCTATTTTCCTTGTGTTGGTTCTGTCTTGTTCAAGCACTTCATGGCCGTTTACCCTCATTCCCACGACCCTTCTGATTTAGGATAGAATTCGAGTGAGGATTTGGTTGAGTGTAGGGAATGTGTGCTGGCTTTAGTGAAGCAACAAATTGTGGGGCTGTTTTGAGAACCCAATTCATGTGAGGAGAGAGTGAATTTTAAATTCTCGCAAAGTGTTCGACTAATTGTATAAAAAAAATTGAGTGCTAAGTATCCCAACCTCAGTGTTAATGGAGTTAGTATTAAGTTTTGTGCACTAATCTTGAAGTCTTGAGTACGGATTAGTGGACAAAAACCAAGACCAAATTAAAAATTATTAAAAAGTTCTAGGCAGTTGCACCTTGGGATGACAATGCGCAGGTGCAATAGAATTTCCACAGGTACGGCTTCGCACCTGCGAGCCCTTCACTGCAGGTGCACCCATTATTCCACAGGTGTGCCTCTTGGTCCGCAGATGCGCAACCGCACCTGTGATTAAAGTTTGGCAGGTGTGGAAACTGTGTAGTTCTGCCAAAAATAGAGAGTTTGCAATTTAGCCTTCCCAGGCCCGTTCGATTTGGTTCTTTGGCCTAATTGCAGTGTTTTAATATTCTTAACAAGATTCTACTGCCTGAATAACTTCGTTTTAATTTTTTGAAGATACTTTGTGCTTTAGATAGATCCAAACATGACAGGCAATCCCTATTTGAGTCATTAAATGGAAGAAAATGGGGAGGAGAACTTTGATACTTCGAGATTGTTATCTGCTGCATGCCAGAGCCGGTATTATGATGATCTCCTGACAAAGAAACTAATACTTGAGAAAGGGATTTCCATGGACAAATTGACGGAGATTCTTCCTGATTTCTACGACCGGCTAGTTGCAAGCGGTTGGACCTATTTCACTCCAGATCAATGGAAGGCTAATGAAGAATGGGTGAGACAATTCTATGCCAACCTCAGGCAGACTCACTTCCAGAATCATGAAATCACCATACGGGGAAAGACATTGAAATTTGGTGATGAAGAGATAAATGATTTCTATGGGCTCCCAAATCATCCGCTCGAGCCTGTGCATGAAAAAGACACATGTGAAAATGGTGGTTGACTAGTTACTAAGTTTTGTCCTCCGGGTCATAGGGTGAGCTGGGCTACCAGGAAGAGGGGCATCAAGTATTGTGATTTTACTGTTCAAGCAAAGATGTGGTACTATTTCATCACGAGCAAAGTATCCCCTTCCGGGAATGTGTCTGATGACGTATATGCCAGGGCTTTGATGATTTCTTGTATCCTGGATGACATCTATGTGAATGTCGGCCACTATATGGTGCGGGAGCTAAATGAATACGTGATTTAGAGTGGCACATATATGATGTTCCCATCATTGATTACAGAGCTATATCGGCGTGCATAGGTTGATGAATGAGAGCGAGAGAATTAGATACTGGCAGACAAGCCATTCCATCCACTGAGAGAGACAGGTGTAGGTAGTGTGCTGAAAAGTAAAAAAAGGAAGGTCACCACCACTACTGTAGAGGCCGGATCCTCCTCACAGACTGCCCCAAATGAAGGACCTTTTGGGGAGATGAACTCCCAGTTAGCATCCATTCGGGAGTTAGTGTCACAGCTCCCTAGTGGGCCCTCACACTCCCATCCCCCACCTGACTATTTCTCAAGAGCTGAGATACAGACTTACTTCGATACGCATGCTAAGATGGCAGCATCTGTTGCCCATCTCCATACCTCCTACACCATCTTGGCCAAGGCGCATGTCGACCTCAAGTCATATTTTGACAAAGAAAAGGAAAAGAACAAAAACAAGGGCAAATTCACGATAAAAATGTGGAGAGGGATTAATGAAATCTTTAAATGGGTATAACCGAGTAGGCGGATACCATTTCACGATGACGAGGATAGCGAGGAGTACTCGTTCGTGACAGATGCTGAGGATGATGATGATGAGGAGGATGTTGATGGAGAGAGCTCTCAGCAGCACTGATTAACCTTTTCTCCTGCAGTCTGCTAGTCTGATGCAGACCTCACGGAGACCCTCAAACTATTGCTCTTTATTTTTGATAGTGTGTAGTGGGTACACGGCAATATATTTAGTTGGTGTGGCTTTAGGAGAATATTGTATTTGTACTATGACTTTGTTGATGTGCCCTTGCCGGTCTTCTTTATTGGATGGATATTGTGTGCCCTTGACGAGCTTATTTTGTTACGTCATGTGCTCTTGCTGAGCTTGGTGTGATTAGTTTATTTTTATTTTTCTTTCTTTACTTATTTTCTTTAGTAGCTTTTAAGTTGTATTATTTTTGCTACTTTAGTATTAATTGCTTTTATTTTAGTATTATCTTTAGTAGTTTTGTTCATTTATTTTTATCTCTATGGTAGTGTTTCCTTGGGTTTTCTTTAGGCTACGATTCTTTCCCAAGGAACTTTTTTGAAGTGAACCGGGTGACTTTTCCCTATGATAGATGGCGTGATAACTTTATTCACGGAATTAGTCTTGTTTTTTTAGGATGAGACTTTTGGATTATTTGGTACTAAAAAAATTGGTCTCTTTTATGTGAAATGTGAATTACGAGTACCCCTCCAAATTTTCGTTTTGAATTAAAACAAGTAAGCTGCATGGTGAAGAATATTTTGTGTGACAAATTTTTTGCTCTATTCGTGACTCTTTGCCCACTAGCTTGCATGATATTGCTCTAGATGCTCTAATTAATAAGTGAACTTGATCCGTCTTGACTATTCCATGTGCTAGAACATGCCCGGTTAGTCTTTCAATGCTAATGGTAATTATGGTTAGTTGGAGAAATGACCTTAGGCATTCTTTGTGTTATTGGAAAACCTTTTTTTCCTTTCAAGCTTACCATTGCATAAATATTATCACTAGTTACCCTATTTGACCCTTTAACCTTTTCGTTGGATATTTCCCATTTTGTAAAATATTTCGCTCCTTTGAACCCGTCCCTCCTTGAACATTGAGAATGAGGCTAAATGCCTAAGTTGGGGATTTGGTATCAAGTTGGAAATTGGTAAGGTTGTATATTGAGTATAGGAACCTATACCTCAAAGTGTTCACATGAAATTATTCAAGCTCCATAAGAAAATTTAAAAAAAGGAGCAAAAGAAAAGAAAATGAAATATTTATATATATATAAATATGGAGCCTTGAAGAAAATTAGAGAGGTATTTAAAATGGTTCGATGTTGGTAACTAGGAGCCAACGAGGGATATGTGGTTTGAAAATAAACAAAGGGCAACAAGAAAGAAGAATGTGAGTAGTGTTCAAGGAGGGTATAGTCACTTGTACCCAAATGTTTATCCGACCCTTCCCTGAGCCTACATTACAAGCTTAAGAAGTACTTATGGTATCTCCAACCGAATGTTCTTGAAAAGGCGATGAATTAAAATAAGGGCAAGCCTATGGCATGATATGTTGTAACACTTGAAATTCTTTGTGAGAGTGAGTGTCTTTGTGAATTTGTCCCTTGTGTTGTTCTTACAAATATGGTGATTTTTGGACTTTCTTTCTTGTGAGGGCACATGAATTAGGATGTATTGGTGAAATTGATATATCCGGAAATGAATGAGTTGAACATATGTAGTAGAACAGTTCTTTTGAGTCACTCCTTGCGGCTTATTCTTGTCACTTGATATTTTTTGAAGCTCCCTTGCACTTCTTGAAGTTTTTTTAAATGAGGGAGCTATTCGGGTATGATGCATACTTGAACCTAATTATTAGTACCAACCAAATCCATAAGTATAGTTCTTAGTAGGAGAATGTGATTTGTAAATGCTAGCAATGCATCTTCTGCTTGAAATTGTAGAACCTCATAGAGTTATTGGTTTTGATTTGCTTGAGGACAAGCAAAAGCTTTAACTCGGGGGTGTTGATGAGTGGTGATTTTACCACTCGTTTTAGCCTATTTTCGTTAGATTTTGCATCACTCAATGATAACGTAAGGTCGTTTACAGTGTGTATTGCTCGAATTTTAGGGAAATGGTGCCATGAAGTGGTTGGTGTTGAATTGGAGTGGAGTTGAGCACAAAATGGTGAAAAAATGCAAAAAACCTTGAATGAATCCGCACCTGCGAACTCTGAGACCCTTGTGCGACCTCGCACTTGCGGAGAACTGAACGCACCTGCGGATGAAGCTCAACAGTACAAAAGCGCATCGGCGAAGTGGTTCATGCACCTGCAAAAGTGCAGGTGCGATATTTTGTCTGCATCTGCGGAACGTGCTTAAGTCACCCAGAACCGCACCTGCGATGTGTAGTCCGCTTGTAGGTGCGGTCATCGGGCATCAACACTGGATAGAAATGTAAAATCACATTTTGTCCATGTAAAATCACATATAGTTGACCTAGCTGATCTTTTGGCATATCTTTGGCATTGTAAAACATATTTTGAGTCCTGCAGATTAAAGAAGAACAAGTCTTGAAGCTAGGATTTGCACACAAACTTGGGATTTGAAGATGTCAAACTTGTGGGTAAGGATTTCTTACCCATTTATATATTTTTCTTCATTTCCTTTATTTGTATTGAATATTTAAATGTGTAGTATTCGTTTCCAACACTTGAATCTTGTTTATGGGAGTATTCATATTTAAAGTGAGGATTAAATTCCTTCTTGTGCTTATGTATTGAATGATTTTTATATATTTATGAAGTGAGTTATTGTTACTTTAATTATTCTTGTTCTTTAATGTTTCCAAAGGGATTAGCTAACCCTAGAACTCGCCCTTTAACTCCAAATTAAGTTTGGAAAAGTTAATTTGGGGTTGGGAACTATTAATTAACAAGAACTTGAGGCTTTAACCCTCATTTTAGATATTCTACCAAGGGATATGATTGAACTACTTGTAGCCATATCCGGGTGTGCTTAATCTCTTAATTGGGTTAGGAATAATTCAATTAGGAAGTCTTATTATTCTTTGGAAAAAGCTAATTAAGAATTATTATCCGTGGAAAATTAACATAAACTCGCTCATATTTGTAAAATCGTAAAATACACTGGATCGTTACTTGAGTGTAATACCCGATGCATTCATTCTTGTTTCCATTGATCATTTTGCATGCTTTCTAGGTTAGTTTATATTTCCGCATTTAGTTTTAAACATTTTCAAAACCTAAATCTATTCGTTTGGCATTGCGCGATAAGTGATAGTTCTCTTATATTCCTAATCGTCTCACTATTGTTCTCAGGATTCGACCCCAACCTAGTTGGGTTATTATATTTTACAATCGACGGCTTACAGTATTTTAAGGTGTAATTTGAGCTATCAGTAAGCATGGGGGTAATCGAACAGCGACAAAGGTACCTGAATGTGGCTATTACTGGCAGTCGATTTATCATGATGTCAATCAAATTGTCAAGTCTTGTGACCAATGTTAGAGGCAAGGATAAATCTCTAAGAGGCATGAAATGCCAATGCACTTTGTGATGGAGGTAGAGATCTTTGATGTGTCGGGAATTGACTTTATGGGACCCTTTATAAGTTTATGTGGTATGAAATACCTCTTGGTGGCTGTGGACTATGAGTCCAAACGGGTTGAAGTAATTGCCTTACCAAACAATGATGCAAAGGGTGTGACTGCATTCTTAAAGAAAAAGATATTGACGCGGTTTGGCACTCCTAGAGCCATTCTTAGTAATGGTGGGTCTCACTTCTGTAACAAGGCTTTCTTGGGGCTACTAGAGAAATATGGCTTCAAACATAAGGTGGACACACGTTATCATCCCCAATCAAGTGGCCAAGTTGAAGTTTCCAACCAGGAGATAAATAATATTCTAGCAAAGACTGTTAATGCTAATAAGACTGACTGGTCAAGGAAGGTAGATAACGCATTGTAGGCATACCGAACGGCGTACAAAACCCTGATTGGCACTTCCCCATACCGGTTAATCTCCGGCAAGGCTTGTCATCCACCCGTAGAACTGGAGCACAAAGCCATGTGGGCTTTAAAAAGGTTTAACTTGGATTGGGCTGAAGCTATAAATTTGAGGTTAATAAAACTCAGTGAAATGGAGGAATTCCGCTTCCATGCATATGAATGTGCAGCTGTGTACCAAGAAAGGATGAAGTTCGTCCACGACAAAAAAAAATCTTGAAAAGGGAGTTCAAGTTGGGTGACTTGGTTTTTCTCTTCAACTCAAGGCTTAGATTGTTGTCGGGCAAGCTCAAACCGAAGTGGTCCGACCCGTTCAAGGTGGTAGATGTATCCCCTTTTGGAGCTATGGAATTAGAATCGGAGGATGGGCTCCGAACCTTCAAAGTCAATGGCCAGCGAGTCAAGCACCACTTGGGCACATATGGAGAAAAACACTTGGTGGAACAGTTGGCTCTGAAAGATGGTCCATGCTCGAACAATGAGTGAACCCAAAGAAAGGCCAACTTCGTCGTGCCGCGACGTTAAATCAAGCGCATCATGGGAGGCAACCTATGTGTAATAACACTTTTTTATTAGTTTACCCTTTAAATTTTAAATTTTGTTAGACGGGTTAAATTGAGCAATTTAAAGTTTGTGTTAGGGTGCAGGTGATTCAAAAAGGTCATAAAACAGGTAAAATTGCGAATAAAAGGTATGAAAAATCACCATGGGATGTCTGCTACGCACATGCAGTCGCAATTTGACTATGCGGACAACGTAGTTTTCGCAAACCTGGGCAGTTTGTTTAGCAAAAATTGGTAGCGGAAATGCAGCGAGGATGTGCACTTTGCGGACCGCATACCAGTTATGTGATCGCAAAAATGCACCGCATTTTGGAAGTTGAGAAACCTGAGTTGAAACCACCGCATAACACTTATACGGTCACATAATGTGTTATGGGGTAACTTATCCACCGCATTTTCACAGGTAAGTAGCCCAACCCTCTTCGCACAACCTCACCATCTGCACGCAAACACTAAAACACAAACATTACACTTACACAAAACAAAAAACAAAAAAAAAAAGAAAAAGAATAAGGGAAAAGGGCTAGCATGAAATTGAAAGAGTGAACAAAGACTACCATTGTTGAATTAATCTCCTTTATTGTTCCTCATTCATCCAGTTGTGGTATGTTCACCTTTCCCAACTCCATCTCAGTAAATCATTAGTTTGAATTTTTTTTTTGTGTTATCCTGTTTTGGTTGTTTTCTTTTGTGTTTGTTCTTTCTTCCTCCTCGTTCTTTTGGTTATCTGCTCGTAATGGAGGGGGGGGGGGGTCTTAAATAATTGTTTAAGTATGGGCTTACTGGGTAGTTAAATTAGGGTGACCATTGTAGTGTGTAGAGGTAAAACCTTAAGGATGGTGACTTTTGCAGACCGCATATTTGGTTTGCGCTCGGCGTCATTACCGCATATGAAATCCTAGTTGACCTGAGGAAGGTCACAAAATGCGGAGGCTGTGCAATCACATAACCACTATGCAGACTGCAAAGACACTGCATACCCAAGCAGCCTGTGGGCATATATAACTTGTTGTTTACGGCTAATCTACGATCGCATATCCATCTCTGCGGTGGATTTTGCAATCGCATAGTGTGATGACCTTTTCAAGTGAAATTTTTTTTATGGTTATGCAAACCACATAATCGATATGCGATAGCATAACCCATCACATAATTTATTCCTTTCAGCAGACATGCATTTAGCAACTGGTTTGCAGTTCGTATACTGGTTATGCGACCGCATAACCTATCGCATATTTGACTTTCTTTGTAATATTTTCTTTTGTTGTCTACTATGTCGCTCACACCTTTTTTCTTTAAAGATATGGCTTCCAAGAAATCTATTGCTGGTAAAAAAAGGGACTCCTCCGGCTATCAAGCACAACAAGCCAAACGTTCACGACAAGAATCATCTCAAACTATTGGAAAACATCCCTCCCAGTTTGATGATGAGGAGACATATCCCTCATTCGACCTACATAATGAGGGAAGAAGAAAAAGAGGAGATGATTTCCAGCTTCGTTTTGAGGTAACATGCTCTAGGAGTCTATATAAAGAAGGACTCACGAAACGGAAAATCCTTGAACATAAATAGTTGAGTCTGAACGGACTATAGGAGCACTACCGTCACATACTGGAGAACATCAAATATAGAAACTGGGAATACTTCACTAAGGTTCCTGATGATTTCAATGAAACAATGGTGTGAGAGTTCTATGCATCCTACCGGGCCTCTAGAACAGCTCATCACAAGCGTAATAATATTTTCTTTGAATCGGTCATGGTTCGGGGGAAGTTGGTGCTTTGTGGCAAGGGAACGATAAATGATCTATATTTTAGAAGCTGGAGTCCAGGCACAGCGGAGTATGAGGCCAGATGGGACAACATAGATGGTGAGCGTGCTTGATTTGCCTCAGTGATCGCAAAGGGGACCCCCGCTTGGATTGACCCTATGCATAAGATATTCAAGGAATATCTCACACGAGAGGGTAGATTCTGGCTCAGTTTTGGTACCTCTTTCTTGATACCATCCCGTAATGAGACTGACATAAGCATTGAGAAAGCTCTAATCATTGCATGCATTATGACAAGGGTCAACATTGATATGGGTGACATTATATCCCGAGAGTTAGGGGTTCGAGCCAACTATACAATCATGTCAATTCCATTCCCATGCTTGATCACAACCCTCAATAAGGTTGTGCAAGTCCCTTCACTGCCACATTATTATAAGATTGGGAAAGGCTGAAGGATATTGATATCACGCGCATCGGTGACGTGGTGCCACAGGTAGCTGCTGCTCTTCCAGAGGTTCAGATCAAAATTCCTACTGATACAGATATCTCAGACTCCCAGTTACCTGTTTCTCCTTCGGCCACAGTGGCATCAAAAGCCACAACACAGCCCACCTCTCAGGCCACTATTGCCCAACCTTCTGCCATACTGCCAGGCCTTTCGAGGATAGGTTTCTTAGCTCAGCATGCAAATGCGAAGGTAGACCGGCTACTGAAGGACCTCCTCACTTTGATGAGACAGGCCCTTACTCATATCCAGTACTCAGTGACAACACTCCAACAACAACATTCATTTTATGAGGATCGCCTCACGCGTATTGAGGTACGATTTGAGAAGGTAGAGCGGGGTGAGGTTTGAGGCCTGCCCAAGCTCCATGACAAGGTTAACACACTGAATACTGAGCTCCACAAAATGCAAAATCTGGTGTTCGATCAATCCTTCTTCACACCAAAGGATGGAAAACAGAGAGCGGGCACGGTCGTGGCTAGTTTAGATTTTGACTTATCCACATTGATGACACCTCTTGAGCCACAGGCTGTAGGGGATTCGTTGACTCCAGCTCCCCCTGTACACATTGATATCCCTTTTGGGGAAGTTTCTGGACACTCTACAGAGTCTGAGGCTTAGGAGATAGACGAGGAGGAGACTGGTGAGAAGTCATGGTCCGAGGAGGATGAGGGTCCTCAAGAGAAAGGCAAGCAGGTTGTTGTCCCTACAGCTGAAGAAGAGGAAGATGAAGCGGCTATTCATACAACAATAGATCATTCGCTATCAGATATTGTCACCAAAGCCAAATCATCGACAATTCCGCCATCAGCAGGCGAGGCTAGCAGCTCACATGCACCAATTCCGGTATCAGGACAGTTGGAGAACCCTCCTCCATCAGTGGAGGTCACCCTTCAGGCTGAGATTTCATCAGCCCCAACTCCAGCATCAGAGGGTGACCCCACCATCATCCAGCCGGCTTCTGACTCCCACAATGCTTAGTGCGCCTCAGGGAGCCCCTGAACTCTATTTTTACATCTATTATGAATTGGGGACAATGCATGCCTTTTAGTTGGGTGTGGGATAGCCCAGTGTATATATTTTTGTATTCCTAGAACTTTTGTACATGTTTTTGTGTTATATAATCAAATTTCTCGTTAACTCTTCTATATACTTGTGTAAATGAAAAACAAGTAGATAGTTGCATGCATGTACATATTTAGTAATTGGCGATGAATCCCCCTTGGTTTTTCTTCGCCGGGTTCTTTTCCAATGGTGTAATAGCAGAACCATGGCAGTAGGACGAAACATTTTTACCGGTTTGGTGTAAGTGTCTAGTTTCAAGCATGTATGTCTGTAAATAACCTGTACCCTTCCATTGATATATAAAAACAAAAACAAAAAAACAACAAATATTTTATGGTTAATCATCTGTGTGAACTTGATGCTCGCTCTTTGACTCTATGTTTACTTAGAATTATGCATGAAATATGATGAAAGCTCCGAGTTGGCAGGTGTTGACTCGGAAGCTAAAACTATGTTGAGTCAAACAGCTCATGTGCCATGTATGTTAGTTTTGTGTAAATAGTTCTTGTGTTTAATTTTGCCATCTAGAACTTGCCCGGTTGGTCTTTCGATGCTAATAATAAGTACATTTAGTTGGAGAAATGACCTTAGGCATTCTTTGCGTCATTTGAAAACCCAGTTAGCCTTTCAAGCTACCAATTGTATAGACATTATCACACGTTACCCCATTTGAGCCTTTAACCTTTTCTTTGGCCACCTCATTACAAACCTTTCCCCTTTTGTAAAATAATTCCATCTTGTGAACCCATCCCATCTTCAACATTGAGAATGACGTTAAAAGCCTAAGTTGGGGGTGTGGTGCCAAGTTGGAAATTGGCGAGGTTGTACATTGAGTGTATGAAATTATACCTCAAAATATTCAAATGAAATTCTTCAAGCTCCATAAGAAAAAAAAAAAAAAAAAAAGAAAAAGAAATATTTTTATATATATAAATATGGAGACTTGAAGAAAATTAGAGAGTTATTTAAGGTGGTTCGATGTTGGTGACTAGCAGCTAATGAGGGCTATGTGGTTTGAAGAGAAAAAAAGGGCAACAAGAAAGAAAAAAGTAAGTAGTGTTCAAGGAGGGTGTAGCCACTTGTACCCAAATGTTTATCCAACCCATTACTAAGTCTATATTACAAGCTTAAAAAGTCCTTATGGATCTCCAACCGAATGTTCTTGAATAGGCGACCAATTAAAATAGGGGCAAGCTTATGGTATGATGTGTTGTAACACTTGAAACTCTTTGTGAGAGCGAGTGTGTTTGTGAATAGGTCCCTTTTTGTCGTCATTGTAAATATTGCAAATTTGGGACTTTCTTTATGGTGAGGGCACATGAATTGTGAGATTTAACAGAAGTTGAGTTCTTGAAGTCGAATTCAAAGGCACTCAGCTGAGAGTAACGTTTTGTCAAATTGGTCGAGGCTCAAAGTTCACAAGTTGATTAGTTTCTTAGTAAATAGCAACGATTGTCCAGGAAGGGTAAATAAATGAAAATGCATGCTTGTAATACTGACAATTAACACCGTCCACGGTCTCTGTTGTTTAATACCAATTTCTTGTATTTTAGCTCGTTTCAAATGCAATTGTCTTACATACTTATGTAATATTGGTGTTTTGCAATGCATGAGGCTTGGGGAACCAAAAACATGGAAATGGGATCAAAAAGCCACAAAAGGACAAGAAAAGGAAAAATACGACCGTAGAGTTGAAAATGCGGACCGCAAATCCAACATGCGGACCACATAGTGCTCAGGGGAACTGCAAAGTCCAACAGTTAGTTTGGCCAAATCCAGGTGAAGAAATGCGGTCCATTATGCGACCGCATAACAGGTTTGTGTGCCGCAAATGGATCGCAAACCTCCTGTAGAAGTGGCTGAGATCAGAAATGCAGACCGCATAACCTGAATGCGACGACTTCCTAAAACCTACAGTTTCGAAGATGCGGTGGACTTGAAGAGAATGCGGGCCGCATATCTGTTATGCGACAAAAATGCGGTCTCATATTTGACCTGGAAGGTCATTTTTATCCAAAATTGGCCCCAAGTTTTAGCCCACTATAAATAGATTTATTGGGGTTTTGTGGGGGAATATTGTCTGGAAAAAGAGCTACAATCAAAACTTTGAATACTCCCATCTTTTGGAATCTTTGAAGGTGAAGAATATTGCACTTTTGTAAGCACTATGACATTTAATATTCTCTTCTTTTTGTATATTATCATGTGTGGATAGTTTTAAATACTAATGTTGTGCGTCCTAAAAGGGTGCAATGTCAATGGGTGTTTAACATTGCATATATGTATAATGGTCAGTTGATATTTATTTACTCCTCACTCTTCGTTTATTGTGTAACGACCCGATCGGTCGTCCCTTGAGATTTACCCCATTTCCCCAATTTTTGCATTTGTTATGTATCGCTATCTTGTTTTTGATGTGTTGGATCAGTTAGTTTGAGTCCGGAGTGGTTATAATGAGAGTTTAGGCATTTAGCCTTTTTAAGTAGCCTAATAGTTGAGAAAGTCAACTGAGAGTTGACTTATTGGTAAACGACCTCGGAATGTAGATTTTATGGCTCGAGTAGCTTCAGTAGGTGATTTGGGACTTATGAGTGTGTTCTGAGTATTATTGTGATGTCCGGTGCAGTATTAGGCTTGAATTAGCGAAAGTTAGTTTTTGACAATTTCCGGTCAGCAGTGGAAGATAGGCTATCGAGGTCGGAATGGAATTTCGGAAGTTGGAACAGGTTCGTCATTTCATTTTGGATATGTCTGCAAAATTTCAGATTAATCGGAGGTTATTTGGTTGGTTTCGGCGTAGTTGGCGAATTTTAGGAGTTTTAAAGTTCTTAGGCTTGAATTTGATGAAAAATTCGTATTTTCGTGTTGTTTTTTTGTGTTTCGAGGGCTCGACTAAGTTGGAAAAATGTTATGGGATTTTTTTGTATTTTTGGTTGGGGCCCCGAGGGCTCGAGATTGATTTCGGATGGTTAACGGGGAGTTGGAGTGATTTTTGGAAAATCTGGTGTGCTGGTGTTTTCGCACATGCGGAAGGGGAGTCGCAGGTGCGATTACGCAGGAGCGGAAGGGGAGGTCGCAGGTGCGAGTTTTTCCTGTATAGGAGAGGTCCGTAGTTGCGAGGATTTTTGTCGCAATTTCGATGTCGCAAGTGCGGAATGTTGGTCGCAGGCGCGAGAATGGGCCAGTTAAGTGAGTTTTGCAGGTGCGCACCCTGGGACCGCAGGTGCGGCCAATTGTCCGCAGGTGCGGAAATGGCTGTGCAAAACAATATAAAATAACCCCTCCACGAAATTTATTAAGTTTTCATCAATTTGCATGCAGGAGGAGTCCATTGAAGGTGGTTTTCAGAGAGGTTTTAAAGGTTCTTCAGCAAAGGTAAGTTCTTTTATTGTTAATCCCGTTCCTATGCTATTTGGTTAAGATTAGGCTTGAAAATTTAAGGATTTGGGTAGGAAACAGTTGAAAAATGGGAGGAAGGGATTGGGATTTCTCTTGGTGTTTTGGAATGGCAATTGTGGTCCGATTTTGGTGTTCATTGGTATGTATAGAATTGTGAGAGGACGAGGTCTCTAATGATGTAAAAATTATTGAATTCCGAGGTGTAGGCTTGGGGCTCAAGTTTGGCCGAATTTCGAGATTTTTGTTTAATTTGATGATTTTTGGATTGGGTTGTGTTCCATGAGTATATTTTTAATGATGTTAACTGGTTTTGGCTAGATTCGGAGCAATCGGGAGCCAATTTGAGGGGCAAAGGCATAACGTACTAGTGTCGCGGCCCGGTGAGGGTATTGAACCCCAGACTGAATTATTTTCTCACTTGGAACGGTGCACATGTCGGATGACGAATATGTGGTATATACTGATTTGTGGATTGGACTAGGTACTCTCCGTGGTGACTAATGAGATGTATATTTACTCAAAAACTTATGTTAAATTATGTTCTAAAGATTTGTGAAGTATTTGGGATATAGGCCGTGTTTGGGGCCTCGTGCTGATCTGTTTAGGCCCTTTTGAGGGCGTTTTACTGTTGTTTTCCTCACTACCTGTTCATGATTTTACTCAGCATCATTGTGCATACTGTTTTATTTGAAACTCAACCTGATTTACACTACACGAGTATTAAAATGATGTTTTGGGGTCAAGTACCCCGTTATATTACTTCGCTCGAGGGGCTTCTCGAGTTGTTCCACCGAGTGTGGCCGAAGGCCAATAGTGATGGTGAAGTGCTGAGTGATATTAGCGCTTGGGCTGAAGGAGCCCCTCCGGAGTCTGTACACACCCCTAGTGAGCTCTCCAAGTGCGAGTGATTGAGTGATTGGGAGGCATGATGGTTGTGAGGTGTTGAGTGATTTTGAGGTACTGAGGGATTGTGAGGCATGCCGAAGGGGCTGATTATGAAACATGTTTTTGTCCGAGGGTCTACTTATGATTTTACTACATTCATTTGCATGCCAAATATTGTTTTGAAGTTGTTAAAAATGTGCATTGTTTTAAGGACTTTTATGAAGTTGATTTCTAAGGTATGATGATTTCGTATATCTATTTATGCTATTGGAAAGTAAGGCTGTGTATATTGTGACTTGATGGAATTGATTTTGTGTGATTCCTTGCTACTTAGACTTGATTTATCTACATTACTACTGAGTTGGCGTGCTCACATTACTCCCTGTACCTCTGTGTGCAGATTCAGGAGCAGAGATCGAGCATTAGCTTCTATATATATATATATATATATATATATATATCGCAGCGGAGCCGGATCGTTGGGATATAGAGGTTGTTGTTCAGCATTCACAGCATCCCTTTTTCCCCTTCCTATTGTATTTAGTTTTTGTTAAGAGATTTGTATCATAATACTTTATTTTGGATTATTTCACTAGATGATCATGACATGTTGGCTCCGGGTTTTGAGGATGGTAGTACTGTATATAAAATTTGCCTATTATGTTAAGTAGATTTTCTGTATATTGTTATGAATTGCTTGAAACTTAAATGGGATTTTCAAAAAAATTATGAACACGCAGTAGTCGGCTAGCCTAGTTCCACGATAGGCGCCATCACGGCCGGTTAGGATTTCGAGTCGTGAAAGTTTGTTATCAGAGCCCTAGGTTACATAGGACTCAACGTTCATGAATAGGTTTAGTAGAGTCTTGTTGATCGGTACAGAGACGTTTGTACTTATCTTCGAGAGGCTGCCGAACTTTTAGGAAACATTATATTTTTCTTGAACTCTTTCATGCTGATCTATTGATTCTTGAAAATCTGAACTTACGTTGTTTCATTCTCTCACAGATGGTGAGGACACGCCATACCGATCAGGATGACCAGTCAGTAGCTAGCCCAGCGAGAGGTCATGGCCACGGTCGCTGCCGTGATAAAGGTAGGGGGCCAGCCTGCACAGCAGCCGGGGCAGTACCTCAGGATCCCCCTATTGAGCATGATCAGGCTCCCGCCGATGGTGTCCTAGTGGGACGGGCTCAGGCACCAGCAGTGCCTATGGTTATTCCGGGTCTTCAGGAGGCCCTATCTCAGATATTGTCATTATGCACCGATTTGGATCCGGTCGTTGCCATGAATTCTTCAGCCAGCACAACTCAGGCCGGGGAAGGTAACCAGGCTCCAGTTGCCCGGGCACCTGAGCAGGCTGCACAGGGTATTCAGGCACCGGGGGCAGCCATTGCTCAACTAGCAGCTCCGGTTTAGGATTATGTGGTCCCTGCTATGCCTGAGGATGAGAGCACAGGTTGGAGAGATTTAGCGGACTTCAGCCTCCTACTTTCAACGGTATAGAGGGCGAGGATGCCCAGGGACTTCCAGATAGGTGCCATAGGATACTGCGCGCCGTGCGTATTTTGGAGACCAGCGGGGTCTTATTGGTTATGTTTCAGTTTGCGAGTGCTGCCTTTACATGGTGGGAGTCTTTCGAGAGGCGTAGACCGGTTGGTTCAGCACCTCTTACTTTGTTGCAGCTCTCCGAGATCTTTTTGGAGAAGTATGTTTCTCTGTCCCACAGAGAGAAACAACGTAGGCAGTTTGAGCAGCTGTGCGGGGGAGAGCTATCTGCCACTCAGTATGAGATGAGATTTTCCGGGTTAGCTAGGCATGCTTCTGAGATTATCCCTAGTGATAGGGAGAGGGTGAGGAGGTTCATAGATGGTCTTTCTTATCAGCTTCGATTGTTTATGTCTAGGGAGAGAGTATCGGGTTCTGCATTAGAGAAGATTGTTGACATAGCTCGAGATGTTGAGTCTTTTCGCCGCTAGGAGCGGGAGGAGAGGGAGGCCACGAGGCCTCGTGGTTCGGGCAGTTCCAGTGTAGCTTCCTTCAGGGGAAAATTTCAGCAGGGTAGGGGCTGTTCATTCTGGCCTCCTCAGTCAGGCTGCCCAGCTTATAACGATGCATCTTCAGGGCAGGGTCCCTGTGGTTTTCAGTCTGACCGTAGTTCTTTTGGTTCACTCCCAGCTCAGAGTTCGGGCACGGGTGGAGGCATTTCTTTTGGTGACTGGTCGTCCCTTGAGATTTACCACATTTACCCTATTTCTGCATTTGTTATGTATATCTATCTTGGTTTTGATGTGTTGGATCAGTTGGTTTGGGTCCGGAGTGGTTATAATGAGAGTTTAGGCATTTAGCCTTTTAAAGTAGCCTAATAGTTGAGAAAGTCAATTGAGAGTTTACTTAATTGAAAACGACCTCGGAATGCGAATTTTATGGCTCGAGTAGATTCGTTAGGTGATTTGGGACTTAGAATTGTGCTTGGAATAATTTTGTGATGTCCGGTGTAGAATTAGGCTTGAATTGGCGAAAATTAGTTTTTGGCGATTTCCGATCGGCAGTGGAAGATAGGCTATCGAGGCCGGAATGGAATTCCGAAAGTTGGAACAGGTTCGTAATGTCATTTTGGATATGTCTGCAAAATTTCAGATTAATCAGAGCTGATTTTGTTGGTTTCAGCATAAGTGGGTAATTTTAGGAGTTTCAAAGTCCTTATGCTTCAATTTGATTAAAATTTGGTGTTTTCTTGTTGTTTTTGGTGTTTCGAGTGCTCAACTAAGTTGGAATGATATTATGGGATATGTTGGTATGTTTGGGCATGCCCCGTCGGTCTCTAGTCACCTCTGTTCATGTGTCGACTCCGGTGGGCGATACTGTTGTTGTGGACCGTGTGTATCGGTCATGCGTTATATCTACTGGGGGTTTGGAAACCGAGTGGACCTACTTTTACTCAGCATGGTCGATATTCACGTGAATTTTGGCAAGGATTGGTAGTCTCTGTGCCATGGTGTTCTTGATTGTCACGCTAAGACCGTGACCTTAGCTATGCTAGGGTGTCCGAGGGTTGAGTGTAGAGGTTTTCCGAGTATATGCCTAGCAGGGAGATTTCTTACCTGAATGCTCAACGCATGGTTGAGAATGGGTATTTATCTTATTTTGCCTTTGTGAGGGATGTCGGTGGTGAGACTCCCGCTATTGATTCAGTTCCTGTGGTCCATGATTTTTCGGATGTGTTTCCTACAGACCTGCCAAGCATGCCACCTGAATTGGATATTGATTATGGTATTGACCTGGTGCCAGGAACTCAACCTATTTCTAGTCCACAATGTCGTATGGCACCAACGGAGCTAAAGGAATTGAAAGAGCAGATTCAGGAGCGCTTGGATAACGGGTTCATTTAGCCTAGTGTGTCACCTTGGGCTGCACCGGTGTTGTTCATTAAGAAGAATTATGGGTCCATGTGTATATGTATTAAGTATCGGCAGTTGAAAAAGTTACGGTGAAGAACCGGTATCCCTTGCCCCGTATTGATGTTTTATTTGACCAGCTTCAGGGAGCTAGAGTATTTTCCAAGATTGATTTGAGACCTGGGTACCATCAGTTGATGATTCGGGATTCTGATATTCTAAAGACTTCTTTCAGGACTAGGTATGGTCATTATGAGTTCTTGGTTATGTCATTTGGGATGACCAATGCCCCAGTTGTGTTCATGTAATTGACTAACAACGTGTTTCAGCCTTATTTAGTTTCCTTCTTTATTACGTTCATTGATGGCATCCTGGTTTATTCTCGTAGCCAGAATGATCATCCTCAGCATTTGAGAGTTGTGTTGCAGAGATTGAGAGAGGAGAAGCTTTATGCGGAATTCTCCAAGTGTTAGTTTTGGCTGGGATCGGTAGCTTTCTTGGGGCACGTGGTGTCTAGTGAGGGGATTGAGGTTGATCCGAAGAAGATAGAGGCGGTGCAGAGTTGGACTAGACCGTCCTCAGCTACAGAGATTAGGAGTTTCCTTTGGCGTGATATTACCATCGCTTTATGAAAGGATTCTCCTCGATTGCTTCACCTTTGACCAAATTTACCCATAAGGGTGCTCTATTCATATGGTCTGATGAGTGCAAGGAGAGCTTTCAGAAGCTCAAGTCAGCATTGACTACAACTCCAATATTAGTTTTTCCTGCTGGTTTGGGTTCTTACACAATTTATTGTGATGCTTATTGAGTTCCCTTGGGACCGGTATTGATGTAGGACGGTAGGGTGATTGCCGACGAGACCAGACAGTTGAAAGTGCACGAGAAGAACTATCCAGTACACGATCTTGAGTTAGCTGCCATTGTTCATGCCTTGAAGACTTGGCAGCATTATCTGTATGGAGTGTAGTGTGAGAATTTCACTGATCATCGTAGTTTGCAGTATCTGCTGAGGCAGAAGGACTTGAATTTGCGACAGAGGAGATGGTTAGAGCTCGTCAAGGATTATGATCTCACTATCTTGTATCATCCAAGGAAGGCCAATGTAGTGGCTGATGCCTTGAGTCCCAGAGCAGACAAATTGGAGAGTTTAGCTTGCCTCCCAGTAGCAGAGCAACCATTAGCTCTTGATGCTCAGGCCTTAGCAGGTCATTTGGTGATATTGGATCTATCAAAGCCCCCACGGGTGTTGTCTTGTGTAGCCTCCAGATCTTCTCTCTATGATCAGATTAGAGCACGCCAGTATGATGATCCACATTTGCTTATTCTTCAGGACAGGGTACGTCGCGGTGATGCCAGAGCTGTGGTTATTGGTGATGATGGGGTCATGAGGATGCAGGGACGGATTTGCGTGCCCAATGTAGATGGGCTTCGAGATTTAATTCTAGCAGAGGCTCAAAGTTCGTGATATTCCATCCATCCGGGTGCCGCAAAGATGTAACAGGATTTGAGGCAGCATTATTGGTTCAGGAGAATGAAGAAGGATGTCGTGGAGTTTGTGGCTCGGTATCTCAACTTTCAGTAGGTCAAGTATGAGCACCAGAGACCTGGTGGATTGCTTCAGAGGTTTGATATTCCATAGTGGAAGTGGGAGCGGTTCACCATGGACTTCGTAGTTGGACTCCTACGGACTTCGAGGAGGTTTTATGCTATATGGGTAATTGTTGATCATCTGACCAAGTCCGTGCACTTCATTCCTGCTGGTACTACGTATTCATCGGAGAGGTTAGCTGAGATTTATCTCAGGGAGATTGTCCGATTGCATGGGGTTCCAGATTCTATCATTTCCGACAGAACTCAGTTCACATCTCAGTTTTGGAGAGCCGTGCAGAGAGAGTTGGGTACTCAGGTTGAGTTAAGCACAACGTTTCATCCTCATACCAACAGGCAGTCGGAGGGTACCATCCAGATTTTCGAGGACATGTTACGTGCTTGTGTGATTGACTTTGGTGGTTCATGGGATCCGTTTCTTCCACTAGCGGAGTTTTCATATAATAATAGCTATCATTCAAGTATTCAGATGGCTCCGTATAAGGCCTTCTATGGTAGGAGGTGTAGATCTCCGGTTGGTTGGTTTGAGTCGAGCGAGGCTAGGATATCGGGCACAGACTTGGTTCAGGATGCTTTGAGTAAGGAAAAGTTGATTCAGGAGCGGCTTCGCATGGCGTAGTCTAGGAAGAAGAGTTATGCGGACCGGAAGCTCCGAGATGTGTCTTTCATGGTTGGGGATAAGGTGTTGCTGAAGGTGTCACCCATGGAGGGTGTTAGGAGATTCAGAAAGAGAGAGAAGTCGAGTCCCAGGTTCATTGGGCCATTAGAGGTAGTTCAGAGGGTTGGGAAGGTGGTTTATAGTCTTTCTATGCCTCCCAGTTTATCAAGTATTCCATGTTTCGATGCTCCGAAAGTATGTTGGTGACCCTTCCTATGTTTTGGACTTCAGCACCGTTCAGCTCGAGGGTGATATGTCATATGAGGTAGAGCCAGTGGCTATTTTGGGTCGACAGGTCAGGGAGATGAGATCTAAGGATATAGCTTCAATGAAGGTTCAATACAGAGGGCAGCAGGTAGAGAATGCCACCTGTGAGACTGAGCAGGAGATGCGGGACATATATCCTCACTTATTCGAGGCTCCAGGCATGTTTCTAAACCCATTCGAGGATGAACGCTTGTTTAAGAGGGGGAGGATGTAAAGAACCGACCAGTTGTTCCTTGAGATTTTCCCCATTTCCCCTATTTCTTCATTTGTTATGTATCGTTATCCTGTTTTTGATGTGTTGGATCAGTTGGTTTGGGTCCGGGGTGGTTATAATGAGAGTTTAGGCATTTATCCTTTTAAAGTAGACTAATAGTTGAGAAAGTCAATTGAGAGTTGACTTATTTGTAAACGACCTCGGAATGCAGATTTTATGGCTCGAGTAGCTTGGTTAGGTGATTTGGGACTTAGGAGTGTGTTCGGAATATTTTTGTGATGTCCCGTGTAGAATTAGGCTTGAATTGGCGAAAGTTAGTGTTTGGCGATTTTCGGTCGGCAGTCGAGGTCGGAATTGAATTCTGGAAGTTGGAACATGTTCGTAATGTCAGTTATATGTCTGCAAAATTTCAGATTAATCGAACGTAATTTGGTTGGTTTCGGCATAGTTGGCGAATTTTATGAAATTGGTGTTTTCGTGTTGTTTTTGGTGTTTCGAAGGGCTCGGGATTGATGTCGGATGGTTGACGGGGAGTTGGAGTGATTATTGGAAAATCTGCTGTGCTGTTTTGCTGGTGTTTTCGCAGCTACTGAAGGGGATTCGCAGGTGCGATTATGTAGGAGCGGAAGGCGAGGTCGTAGGTGCGAGTTTTGCCTGTATAGGAGAGGTCCGTAGGTGGGAGGATTTTTGTCGCACCAGCGATGTCGCAGGTGCGGAATGTTTGTCACAGGCGCGAGAATGGGCCAATGAAGTGAGTTTTGCAGGTGCGCACCCTGGGACCACAGGTGCGGCCAATTGTCTGCAGGTGCGGAAATGACTAAGCAGAACAGTATAAAAGGACCGCTCCGGGAGATTTATTAAGTTTTCATCAATTTGCATTCGAGAGGAGTCCAGTGAAGGTGGTTTTGAGAGAGATTTTCAAGGTTCTTCAGCAAAGGTAAGTTCTTTGATTGTTAATCCCGTTCCTATGCTATTTGGTAAAGATTAGGCTTGAAAATTTAAGGATTTCGGTGGGAAAAGGTTTGAAAAATGGGAGGAAGGAATTGGGATTTCTTTTGAGGTTTTGTAATGGCAATTGTTGTCCGAGTTTTGTGTTATTGGTATGTATAGAATCGTGGAAGTTCGAGGTTTCTAATGATGTAAGAATTATTGAATTTCATGGTGTGAGTCCGGGGCTCAGGTTTGGAAGAATTTCGACATTTTTGTTTAATTTGATGATTTTCGATTGGGTTGTGTTCCATTGGTATATTTTTAATGATGTTAACTGGTTTTGGCTAGATTTGGAGTAATCGGGAGCCAATTTGAGGGGCAAAGTGATTCGGACTAGTGTCGCGGCCCGGTAGAGGTAAGTAATGGTCTTAAATCTTGTCCTGAGGGTATGGAACCCCAGACTGCATTATTTTCTCACTGAATTTGGAATGGCGCACATGTCGGATGACGAATATGTGGCACATACTGATTTTAGGATTGGACTAGGTCCTCTCCGCGGTGACTAATGAGTTGCATATTTACTCAAAAACTTATGTCAAATTATATTCTAAAGATTTGTAAAATATTTGGGCTATAAGCCATGTTTGGGGCCTCGTACCGATCTGTTTAGACCCCTTGAGGGCGTTTTACTGCTGTTTTCCTCACTATCTGTTGACGATCTTACTCAGCATCATTGTACATACTGTTTTATTTGAAAGTCAGCCTGATTTACACTACATGAGCATTAAAATTATGTTTTCGGGTCGAGTACCCCGTTCTATTACTTCGTCCGAGGGGCTTTTCAAGTGGTTCCACCGAGTGTGGCCGAGGGACAAGAGTGATGGTGAGGTGCTGAGCGATATTAGCGCTACCGCTGAAGGAGCCCCTCCGGAGTCTGTACACACCCCTAGTGAGCGCACCGAGTGCGAGTGATTGAGTGATTGGGAGGCGTGAGCGGCTGTGAGGTGCTGAGTGATTGTGAGGTGCTGAGGGATTGTGAGGCATGCCCGAGGGGCTGACTATGAAACATGTTTTTGCCCGAGGAGCTAATTATGATTTTACTACATTCATGTGCATGCAAAATCTTGTTTTGAAGTTTTTAAAAATGTGCATAGTTTTAAAGACTTTTATGAAGTTGATTTCTAAGGCATGATGATTTCGTATATCTATGTATACTATTGGAAAGTAAGGTTGTGTATATTGTGATTTGATGGCATTGATTTTTTTTGATTCCTTGCTACTTAGACTGGATTTATCTCCATTACTACTTAGTTGGCGTACTCACATTACTCCCTGCACCTCTATGTGCAGATTAAGGAGTAGAGATCGAGCATTAGCTTATATATATATATATATATATATCGCAGCGGAGCCGGATCGTGGGGATATAGAGGTAGTTGTTCAGCGTTCGCAGCATCCCTGTTTTCCCTTCCTGTTGTGTTTAGTTTTGATTTTGAGTTTTGTATCATAATACTTTATTTTGGCTTATTTCACTACATGGTCATGACACATTGGCTCCGGGTTTTGGGGATGGCAGTACTGTATATAAAATTTTACTATTATGTTAAATAGATTTTCTGTATATTCTTATGAATTGCTTGAAACTTAAATGGGATTTTCAAAAGAAATTGTGAACACGCAGTAGGCGGCTAGCCTAGTTCCACGATAGGCGCCATCACGGTCGATTAGGATTGGGGTCGTGACATATAGTTGGTGGTTGCAAACATTAACAAGTTCCATTATATTCTTTCTTTACTTGGAAAAGTGAGTTAGGGTTTGGTATATGTAAATATCAAAGACTCAGCGTTTTAAACCTTGTTTAGTAGAATCTCTTAGGAATAAGTGGGTTTTATTTGGCATAAATTGATTAATCTTAATTGGAACTCTTTTATATTTAGAAAAAACATAAAGAGAATACTATTGGAAAATATTGAGTAGTCATTTAGAAATCATTTGCATATCAAAAGGACCTAGCATTACATTTTATTAAAGGGGACACAACCTTGGTTTAAATAATCAAATTAAATACAACCTTATTTAATCATACTTGTTACTATTTCTCAAAATTACAATCCAATCTATTACCATACTCTTGTTACTCTAACGGAATAGAAATCCGATTTAAGTTAAGATTCACATTACTCAAGTAAACTTTTCACGCCTATTCCATATGGGATTCGACCCCAACCTCGCTGGGTTACTATATTTGACATCGATCGCTTTACGCTATTTTAAGGTGTAATTTGAGTGTATCACCAACCTCCTGATAAGGTGGATAACTTCTGTAGTAGAATGACCCGGCATGAACCCGAACTGGTTTTCTGACATAGACACCGCCCTCCTTCTCCTTTGTTTCACCACCCTCTCCCAAACTTTCATGGTATGTCATAATAACTTGATACCACTATAGTTGTTACAATTCTCGATATCACTGTTGTTCTTGTACACCGGAATCATTGTACTCTACCATCACTCTTTGGGAATCTTCTTTGTCCTAAAGATAACATTAAACAATACAGTCAGCCATTCCAAGCCTGCTCTACCCGCATATCTCCAAAACTCTACTAGAATCTCATCCGATCCGGTCGCTTTGCCCCGACTCATCTTGCCCATCACACCCACGACCCCCTCAACCTTAATGCGCCTACAATACCTAAAGTCACAATGACTCACAGAGTGCCCAAAGTTCCCTAACATGATGTTTCCATCCCCATCTTCATTCAGAAGTTTATGAAAGTAAGACTGCCTTCTTTTCCTATTTTGGGTCTCTTCTATCAATACTTGACCGTCCTCGTCTTTGATATGCCTTACTTGATTCAGGTCACCAGCCTTCTTCTCTCTCGCTTTGGCCAATTAAAATAACTTCTTGTCCCCACCTTTGCTCCTAAGTTTCTCATACAGCCCACCAAATGCAGCAGTCTTAGCCTATATGACCGCTAATTTTGCCTCCTTCCTAGCCTCATTATATCTTTCTCTGTTCGCTCTCCTCTGATCCTCGTCACTGGTCTCTACTAACTTAATGTAAGCCATTTTAATGGATTCCACTTTACCTGGACCACGTCATTCCACCATTAGTTGCCTCGGTACCCGCTAGAGTAACCTTTCGAAACTCCCAACACCTCTCTTGCTGCCTCCCTTATACCATACGCCATCACCGTCCACATAGCGCTAGTGTCCCCACCACTCTTCCAAGAACCAATAGTCGTCAATTAGCCTCCAGCTCCTGTGCATTATCTTTACACAATGCTCCCCACTTGATCCTTGACTGACCACGTACAAACCTCTTCTTCTTCTTCATCAAGATACCAACGTCCATCACCAGGAACCTATGTTGAGTTGCGAGATTCTCACTCGGGATCACCTTGAAATCATTACACAACCCCCTATCACACCTCCTGATGAGGAGATAGTAAATCTGAGTCTTAGCCACCATACTCTGGAAAGTAACAAAATGTTCCCCCCTCTTCGGAAACATAAAGTTCACGATCATCAACTCAAAAGATTTAGTGAAATCCAGCAGTGAGGTACAACCCCCGTTCCTATCACCAAAGTCTAAGCTACCGTGCACCTCACCATAACCACCAGCAGATGACCCAATATGACCATTGAAATCCCCTCATATAAATAACTTCTCCATAGGTGGAATACCACGCACCACCTTATCTAGCACCTCGCAGAATCTCCTTTTAACCTCCTCGTCCAAGACCGTTTGCGGCGCGGTAGCACTAATGACATTCAGAGTGCTCCATCCAAATACTACATTAATCACCATCAATTTTTCATTCACCCATCTAACCTCTACCACCGACTCCATAAGCTCCATATCCACCAAAATGCTCACTCCGTTGTTGCCCTTCACCACTCTGGAGAACCACAATTTATACCCGTCTACATTCCTCACCTTCGATCCTACCCACCCAGTCCCCTACATAGACGCTATATTGATCCTCCTCTGCTGGAGAATCTTCGCCAGCTCTATAGACTTACCCGTCAACGTCCCTATATTCCACGATCCAATTCTCACCCTACAACGACTTTATTCCCTTCACCCCCTTCGGACCCATCCCAACCCCTGACCCCTTCCCACCCTCCTACCCCCACTCGACCTCCATGAGGACATGACCCTAATCTTCCATTACAAACCACAATCTTTATACCTACGAAGGTCTAAAAATGAAAAAGAAAATAAAACACATAAAACAACAAAGGGAGAAAATATTAACTACAAGCCCACTACTATACTGACTAGGCTCATACAAAATACTACAACAACAAATTAATTAACATAAGATACAGAGAAAAAGGAGGTGGTAGGCACCAATTCCCGCGAATTAAACCTGGAACTTTCAACTTGGAATACTCACGATCCTGCAGAACCCGACGCAATGCAACTTCTCTACTGTTTGTGCGGGTGCACGTCCCTACTACCGATAAGTAGCAAGAAAAGTAATACTTTCAAAACACACAAACACCCAAGGAACCAAGAGAATAGGGGATATTCTGAACACTTCAAAAAACTAAAATCTTATGAGCAATTTCGCCGAAGCCGGAGCAGGAGACCGGCGAAGAGTTCTTTAATGCGTAAAACATTCAAACACACAAAATGTGACTCTTAAAGTGCATAATACAGGTGTCACAATTAGAGGATGAGGTGTCTTAGTCATGTGAAGTATAAAAGACCTCTCAAAATAGCAAATTGAGATGCCTATGGCAAAAGGAACAGGAAATGATTTCCTTCAGCAACATTCATATGAGTTATATTACTCGATACTTTAGCAACTCATTCAAAATTTTTACCAACGTGAATATTGCTACAGAAACCCTATGAGACTATGGAATGTTATGGCAACAGGATTTTGCGATTCTAAGGGAGTACGATGTAATCTTTCTCAAGAATATCATGTGGATTTTTCCCTACTTCGATCTGTCGTTACATGTTGTCGCAATTGACCTGTGTTGGAAGGATTGTCAAGAGAATCAGCTCAGGTATGTTAAGGATAAGTCCTTCCTTCTTTTTTGAATGATCTTGTAACTACATGTGTTTGATAAGGAGGCATAAAGAGAATCTCATACTCACGAATTTATATATATTATCCTAGTCTCATAAGTTACTGTATTCTCCCTTATCTAGAATTTATATTCAATTGAGTATTTTCTCCTTCTATTCAAGAGAGAAGAGCTTATATATATATATATATATATATATATATATATATATATAGAGTATTATAGTATTTTCACCACCATCGAGCTATAATCGGTGGGCAGGTCCTTATTGGGCAACATCTGATCAGATGGTAAGCTATATATCGAGCCTACTATGGCCGAGCGCCTATGAGTGGGTTCAATATTTCTGAGATACAGAGCATAGTATGGCCGAGAGCCTATGAGCGAGCCTACTGCGGCAGAGCAGTTATATATACTGAGCCCTATAAGGCCGGACATCGATTTTACTTACTGTATTGATAGAGTCTAGTCAGTATCAACAGGTAAGCATATCTCCATATCATCTTTGACTCCTAGTTACTTTCATATATTATATTATCAGTTCGTTTTCATCTTTCAGTTAATTTGTTGCCTTACATACTCAGTACATTATTTCGTACTAACGTCCCTTTTGTCGCGGATGCTGCATTTCATGCGTGCAGATTCAGACAGACGGACGAGTAGACCTCCTCAGTAGGTGTTTCCCGAGTTCACATTGATCAGTAAGCTACGCATCTTTTAGAGTTGCTAATCTAGAGTTTTATTTACATCTTGTGTATATATGTATGTATATTTTATGGGTAGGTTGGGGCCCTGTTCCGGTCACAGTGGATCCATCAGTAGAGGCTTGTAGACATATCCTATCAGCTAGTGCATTATGTTCGCCGTGTAAGCCTTGTATGTATATTTTGTTGGTTTGCCAGTTGCAGTAGTAATGTCGGCCTTGTCGGCCCAGCTTCATATTGATGTTTAGTCAGCATTCGCAAATTGTGTCGCAATGTGGCCCATGGCCAAAATATGACGTTATATGTTCAAAGTCCCTTAGTCGAAAGTTGGTACACGAGGATAGATGAGGCGTCGGGTGCCAGTCTCTCCCCCCAGTTTCGAGGCCTGAATAAAGTTTTATCAGAGTAGTTTTGTCCTAGGGAATCTACAAGTCGTGTCTAGTTGGGTCTTGTTAATGGGTGTAAGCTTCTTGATAAGGATCCCTAAGACACGAATGTCTATCAACCCATATGGTGAAAGGAAATGAGAGAATCAGAAGGTAGATACAAGTTTCAACAAGTAAAAGAAGCAAGATGAAGAAGGGCACGAGATACCCAATTAGTGAAGATTATCATTATTTACCATTCAGGAAGGGAGATATAATCACTTTGAGTTACTTTCAACAGTAGCAGAGGTATGTACCATCGGACACACCCATCTCAGTCATGCCTTATGGAAACTAACAGATATGGTTTAAGAGAAGGACAGGATATCAAGATCCGGCTAGGGTTAGATTAACCCAAAGGATGGATAGATTGATTGCGTCAGTAGACATTTCTGAAGGATATTGCAAATGTGCTAATAGATCTCCTTGTGAGACACGAAAATGGTGCACTCTAAAATAATACTGCTAGATATGAGTACTAGTAAAATAGGCAACTAAGATCCTGGAAAGGATAAATATTACCTAAGTTTGGCTCCCGTCCCTAGTAGAGAAAGAATGTTAGGGATCCCGAAGATACAGTGGATGGAGCAAGGGGAGATAAAAGCAGAAGGAGTATCTTGTTGAGGTTCTCAGAATAAAGTGATAGACAAAAATGTTAGCAGGGAAATAAGAAGAGAGTTAATTAACCATTATGCGTAAGATGTGATACATGGATGACAAAAGTAGATAAAAAAGATGCAAGTATTACAGAGTCTGTAGACAAGGAAGGAAAATACGAGATGTAACATGCCTTGAGGCAACAAAAGAGTATAGGTCATAAAGCCATATCCTCGTTTTGAGAAATAAGTTCATGACTCCAACGCAACTACCAGAAGGAAAATTTATACCCTAGAGTAATATAAATCAGTATGGATTGGTGAACAAAATAAACTAAACATGAATTAGGGACTGAATGATTTGATAATGGTACACATCATGTGAATTTCAGATTTCGTTCGGGTGATAATAGAATGGACAACAGAAGAAGATTCATGTGAAACTCAGAGAATGGTAATTTAGGAAAACGCTTACCTAAAGTAAGCAATGTGGTAAAGTTAAGCTTAGAGAACTATATGTGCCAGTTATAATAGATGTCACCCTCGTAAGTAAGGAAATTTGTTATACATAGTACATAAGGATTATCGCAAGGCGAGTAAGGGTCATCGATGATGTGAAAAGACACCAAAGAGGAAGAGGTATAACATTTATTGGTAGATCATTATGGCTCTAAATATTAGTACTCCCCTAAAGGGGGGAATATGGAGTGATATGGCATTAAGTCATAATTAAGTGGTTCTAGTAACTATGGAATGGTAAGGAAGAATGCGATAAAAAAAAGAAAGGGGTGAGATTGCACTTATTAAAATCCTGCAGATATGCTACGATCCCAGAACATTATGCAAACACGACTTCAAGGAAAGGAAGTAAGGATTCATGCCCGAGATGTTTTTGATAGATAATGAGTCAGCGCGAGAGGTAAGTTAAGACAAACTAAATAACCCATGAATGATTACACGGAATACTGATATGAGACTGGGCCAATGAGTAGTCAGTAGTTGATTCAGGAAAAGCCTAGTTATGGCTAGACAAGAGGATGCAGACAAATCAACAGATCATGCAAGGTAAACATAGTGAACCCCATCATCAGGCATTTAGTCTCAGAGATATGAAAAACCTTGAGAAATATTAAGATAAGAGTTTGTGTAGTAAAGGTACCATATGAGTGTTACGGAGATAAAGAGAGTGTCACTGGGAAGAATCAAAATATCAGCTAAGAAGCAACACTATGAGCACAAGGGCATGAAGACAAGTAAGTAGGATAATCACTAGTAAGAAAGAACATCAAAATATTTGCCGGATAAACAATGTAATAAGCTTGCAGCCTTGCAAGAATCAGAGGGTCCTCCCTAAGTACAACTATGAAAGACTAGCTAAGAAAATAAGGAAGAAGGCTTCAACCCAAGCACAATGAATTAAATAGTAAATGGTCATGTAACAATAGTCTCACAACAACATTGTTCGCACTCCATAACAAAGTGACACCTATTGTGACTAATGAACGGGAAGTAAAATCAAAAGTAATATTCAAGATCATATGAGTTGCAAAAAAAATTTGGCATGCATGGGAACTCGGATAAGCCAAGTATTCATGCAACAACTGGCAGAACGACCAGGAAAAACAATTGCTTGCAATTAAAGAAAGTTGGGAAGGAACAAAAGGAACTATTCGATCAATGATTCAGAGGTAATTATATTATGAATACAACAAAGATTTCAAAATATTATCCATGCGACATATATGTTGACAATAATACAACCATAAAATACTCTGGTATAAGTTAAAGGAATGAACTAAGCCCAGGCAATAGACAAAGGATTCAATTGTTAGAAGATTGTATCATGGATATTCCATAGCATTTATGAAGTGCTAAATAAACAACTAATACCATGAGCCGCATATCAGAAGATAGCTTAAGCCTACGTAAAGGTTGATTAGGAGGAAGAGGAAACTAAAGAGTTTAATCAACTAAGTAAATCAGGCGTCTGATTATTGGACCCGATAAGTTATAGGAATCGTGATTGAGAACATATCAGAATCAGACTTAATATCAATGGTGCAAGAGAGATAGTACAAAAACCATATTCTATAACGACTCTACAATAAAACTAGGTTGAAGAGTACCAACTTTATAAGAAATCAGTATGAATCTCCCACCAAATTGTGTATGCACTAGAGGTGCATGTGTATAATAGAGCTTAAAGTTGTGGATGTTAATTATACCTATGTAGAAGAGAGGTCAAGAATGATATAGAAGATGTGATGCGAGATTTAAGGTAAGTAAGATAAAAGTAAATAACTTATGAGATACTCAGATGCAGAAGGTTGGGAATAGTCCATACCTTTGATATATGGCTAGAAGTTATGGGATTCAGTATCCAGGTATAATAGCGGCATCGCCAGTGGCATATCTTTTAGCCTATGGGTTTTAGGTATCAAGGGGTCTAGTTAAAAGAGTGAAGAAGAGTTTGAGACAGAGTGATGTCTCAATTCACATTCCAAATAACATAAAGAAATCTATGGTGCAAGCAAGTTGAAGAGAGGTTGCGAGTAGTTTAAATAGATATGTATAGGTCGCAATCTAAAGTATAGTAAAGCGACAAGGTTTTATGATAGGAGTAAGGATAAGAAAGGGCAGGTGAGAAGGTGATGAGAAATGTATACGTCCCCAGGATTAAGCATGTGAAAACAAGAGAGCTAATGGTTTCTCTAAGTTATAGAAAGTTCAGTATAACTTGAATAAACTCAAAGGAGTCTAAGACTAATAGAATTGAGAAGAGATTAAATACTTCCCTAGTAATAGAATAAAGGTGTACTTGTGATAAATAAAGGATGACGTTTGGTCATGTTACTGAGTTATGATTTAAAGAAAAATAAAAGGGGGATGTCATGAGTTGTACGTGATTAGAATAACCCCCATAGGATGAATCACGTTGGGATGCTATGAAATACGGTTATTGAATCATGGTATCTCCCCCAGGTGGATCAGCCTAATCATTTCAGATGTTCTTCGATGAGACGTGAGCCATAACGACAGTGTTACATAAGAGGTCAAATTACCAGTGGGAAATTATAGATCAACATTAAGGAGAATCAATAATAGATAGATAAAAGTTCAAGAGTATGAGGTTAGATCAGACCGTCATTCTTAACATAAACAGCAATGAGGAACCATTAAAAGACTTAGATTTATACATATGTGATAAGCAACGAGAGTAACCTAGAGTTTGGTAGCAGATCTCGGTAAAGATAAATCGTAGTAAGACTTATGGTATAGTACTACCTACTTAGATGTAGTAAAGCTAATGACACCCAGAGGGGCAGCTTGTCAGAATTTTGTATTTGTTTACAAAGTGATGCCTAGAGATTGGCTAAAAACTGGAGGAAAAGGGAGAGAAGAGTCGCATAGGCGCACATACAAGAAAAAAGTTGTACAAGCTGCATGATAGAAGGTAGAAACAATTACGAGATTGGAAGAATTTTGACCACAAGTCGTGGCGTTACAAAAAGGCCTGGAGAAGGGAGTGCCCTGGCCTTTGGAATTATTCACATAACAATTGCCTAAATGGAAAGAAGAGTATTAAAGTATTTACAAGAGCTATGGGTTATGAGAATGATAAGTACATCAGTCAACATTCGAGGATGAATGTTTCAAATTGGAAAATGATGTAACACCCCATATTTTCGTATGTGAAAGTAAATCATAAATAAATTTTGTGAAAGCTCGAAAATGAGATTTTACATCCCGCATTTTCGTACATTTAAGTTTCGTCATAAGTTAATTGATGTATGTTCGGGAAATAAATTATTTTTAGATTATAGGAATTATGCTATTTCAACAAGTGATGAGTAAATTCTTGAAGAAGATAGGGTAAGAAAATCAAAGAAAATTAGTTTTGTTGAATTTTGACATTTTGGGAGAAAAATACGGTGCGAGCTATAATACCTGGTATTTACGAACTAGTGCCATAGAGGGTACCACATGACCATGATAGTGAGGTGTACAAGATGTGCTAAAAATGAGTAATATTTTAAGTAATTTGAGATAATTCTTAATTACGTGGATAATTGGGCAATTATGGGTTTTTAGTGGGAGATTAACTAAATAATTAAGCTAATTAAATAATTTTGGCTATGCTTAAAAAGCCAAGAAACGTGGGAGAAATAGGAACAAGATCAAAGACGCAAAATGTGGCTAAAAGTGCATAAGATAGGTGTCACAATTAGAGGATGAGGTGGCTTAGTCATGTGAAGTATAAAAGACCTCTCAAAATAGCAAATTGAGATGCTTATGGCAAAAGGAACAAGAAATGATTTCCTTCAGCAAAATTCATATGAGTTATATTACTCGATACTTTAGCAACTCATTCAAAAATGTTAGCAACGTGAATTTGATACAAAAACCATACGAGACTACCTAATGTTATGGCAACGTGATTTTGCGATTCTAAGGGAGTACGGTGCAATCTTTCTCAACAATATTATATGGATTTTTCTCTACTTTGATCTGTCGTTACATGTTGTTACAATTGACGTGTATTGGAAGGATTTTCAAGAGAATCGGCTCAGTTATGTTCAGGCTAAGCCCTTTCTTCATTTTGGGAAGATCTCGTAATTACATGTGTTTGATAACGAGGCATATAGAGAAGTTAATACTCCCGAATTTATATACATTATCCTAGTCTCATAAGTTATTGTATTCTCTCTTATTGGGGCTTTATATTTTCAATTGGATATTGTCTCGTTCTAGTCAAGAGAGAAGAGGTTATGTATTATTTATATATACAGTATTATGGTATTTTCACCACCATCGAGCTATAATCGGTGGACAGGCCTCTATTGGGAAACATTCGATCAGAGGGTAAATTATATACCAAGCCTACCGTGGTCGAGCACCTATGAGCGAGCCAAGTATGGATGAGAAACATAGGGTAGTATGGTCAAGTGCTTATGAGCGAGCCTACTACGGTAGAGTGGTAATATATACTGACCCCTATAAGGTCGGAAAACTATTTTACTAACTATATTGAGAGAGTTGAGTCAGTATCAACAGGCAAGAATATCTTCAGATTATCTTTGACTCCAGTTACTTTCAGTTATAATATTATTAGTTAAGTTTCAGCTTTAAGTTAATTTGTTGCCTTACATACTCGGTACATTATTTTGTACTAACGTCCCTTTTGCCAGGGATGTTGCATTTCATGAGTGCGGATTCGTAAAGACTAACGAGTAGACCTCCTTAGTAGGTGTTTCCCTAGTATAGCTTGACCGGTAAGATTCGCGCCCTTCGGGGTTGCCATGCCTATAGTTTTATGTATATCTTATGTATATATGTTATAGATAAGTCGGGTGCCTGTTCCGACCATAGTACATCCATCTGTAGAGGCTTGTAGACATATCCTGTCAGTTAGTGCATTATGTTGGCCTTGTAAGCCTTGTATGTATATTTTGTTGGTTTGCCAGCGGTTGTAGTTATGTGGTCCTTGTCGGCCCAGCCTTATATTGATTTTTAGTTAGCGTTCGCAAATTGTGTTACAATGTGACCCATGGCCAAAATATGACATTATATGTTCAGAGTCCCTTAGTCGCAAGTTGGTACGTAAGGATAGATGAGGCGTCAGGTGCCAGTCTCTCCCCCCAGGTTCGGGCCGTGACACTGCCATACTAATCAATACATGTCCAAATTATTTTGACAAAATAAGAAACTCCGGGGCAAATGGATCACACCAACATCTTCTGTTGAGCTGATAGCCTACTTGGAGAACTCTCAACCGGTCTATCGGGACATGCGGGCATAAAACACGGGGTCCCTAGGCAAAAGGGATGCCAATACAAATAACGTACCGAGTATGTAAGGAATGAAAATCGGTAAATCATAGACATCAGAGGAACATGAGGTAAAAGACTCAACATATATGTTTGAATAGCTCTATGAATGATTTAATAATTATAATGTCATGCATATGCTTATAAATGCCATACCATGCATGGGTATATGCGTTCTTAACATCATCAAGCCTCATAGAGCACCCCATCAGATCATCTCGGCCACTGTGGGAAAATCATCAATATATACCTACTTACCAGGTGGCAGTGTGTATATAACGTCGTAATCTTTCCCA
Source organism: Nicotiana paniculata (assembly GCA_005239505.1). Classification (NCBI taxonomy): domain Eukaryota; kingdom Viridiplantae; phylum Streptophyta; class Magnoliopsida; order Solanales; family Solanaceae; genus Nicotiana; species Nicotiana paniculata. Next base: position 162,413 of record ML320457.1, read on the forward strand.
TGTCCCATATATATATATATAAGTATATATACGCGTGTATAATGCTATCTGGTCATGGGTCAATATGCATGTATTGAATGTAATGCATAACAAGTACGTCAATAAAATCTCTCAAAACGTCGTAAGACCATTATGCCTTTGATTAATATCATGGAATAAACTTCATCAACTTATGTATTTTCTGAGACCCATGAACAAATGATAAAACAGTAAGACACATGGGGAAATCAAGAATGTAGGTACCTCTAGTATTTCAATTAATAGAGTTTTTTTTAATGAAAATTGTGCATTTTCTCATTTTGTTTAAATCGTATGATCATGCCAAAAGTAAATAATGGATAGTCTTAACATATCTGAGTTGATTCCCTTGACAATCCCTCTAACACACATCAATTGTGACAAAACACGTGACAGCGGATCGAAGTAGGAGAAATCTGTATGATGTTCTTGAGAAATATTGTACACTGTGTAACTTCGTGTGAAATTTTATTGAAGCTTCATTTATCACTTTGCACACCTAGCATCATAACTTAATAAGGTAAGGGATCTCTTAAAATTGTTAGCTTTTGTGGGCCTCACTTGTTAGGGATGACTTGGCCACAAATCCTCAAAATCAGGCACCTTGTTATGTGAACTTAAGACTCACTTTATGGATATATCTTGCTGCCACATTTGGGGCCCTTAAATTTATCCAAGATTATCATTAAATATCCACTAATATTCTGATTAACTTTTTAATCTCCCACTGACTAATAATTGACCAATTACCCACATAATTTAGAAAGATCTCAAATTATTTAAAATACTACTCACTTTTAACATACTTTATACACCTCACTATCATGGTTTTGTGGTACCTTGTGTGGCACAATTCCATAAATACCGGGTATTATAGCTTAGATCGTATTTTATCCCAAAATGCCAAACTTTGACGAACCCCATTTTCTTCGATTTTCTTACCCTCTCACCTTCACGAATTTACTTATCATTTGTTTGAAATAGTATAATACTTATAACCTCTAAAATAATCTCATTCCCGAGCTTATGTCAATTAAATTACGATGAAACTTCAACAAAAATGAGTGATATAACATCTTATTTCGGAGCTTATATCAGTTTACTCATGGCATACTTTCACGTGCGAAAACATGGGGTGTAACATCATTCCCTTCTTTGGAACATTCATCGTCGAATGTTGAATGATGCACTTATCATTTTCATAACTTATGTCTTACGAAGTCAATTGTTCTGTGAATAATTCCAAACGACAAGGAATTCCCCCCTTTAGGCCTCTTTCTCACACCACGACTTGTTGTTGGAATCCTTCCACCCTCGTAACTGTTGCTACCTTCAATTATGCAGCATGTACGACTCTGACCTTGTATATGCTAGTCTTCCCTCTAACTTTTATCCAATATCTAGGCCTCACTTTGTGAACACATGCATAACTATGTCAAGTTGTACCTCTGGGTGTCTATGGCTTTACTACATCTAAATAGGTCATACTATACATAACTCTTACTTCGGTTTATTGTTACTGAGGATCGCTACCAAAACCCGGGTTACTCTTGTTTCTTATCTCATATATATAAATCTAATTCCTTTAATGCGTCCCCATTATTGTTCATCTTAAGAATGAAGGCTTAATCTCATCTCATGATTTCTAACTTTTATCCATCCATTGTTGATTCACCTCAATATTGATCTATAATTTACCACTGATAACTTGAAACCTCTTACATTATGGCTAGGGCTCGCATTGCATCGAGGAACATTTGAAGTGATTTTTTTGATCCACCTTGGGCAATACCATACTTCCAAAACCATATTTTATAGCATCCCAATGTGATTCACCTTACGTGGGCATCCGTGAAATCCCTTTTTTTCTTCAAATCATTACTCAATCGAAGGCCCAAACGTCATCCGTTATCTACCATAATTACACCCTTATTCTACTACCAGTGTAGCATTCCATATCTTCTAAATTCCCTTAGTCTTAGACTCCTTTGAGTTCGTTCAGGTTATACCGAGCTTCCTATAACTTAGACAAACCACCAGCTCTCTTGTTTTCATGGACTTAATCCCGAAGACTTATCCATTCTCATCACCTTCTCACTCACCTTTCCTTATCGTTACTCATGTCATACAAATACCTTGTCGCTATACCATATTTTAGGTTGCGACCTGCCCGTATCTATTTATACTACCTGCAACCTTCCTTCTACTTGCTTGAACCGTAGATTTCCTTATGTTATTATGGAGCATCAAGCGATACATCACATCGTCTCTAACTTTTCTTTACTCTTTTATCTAGACCTAGCGATATATAGAAACCATAGGCTGGAAAATATGCCACTAACGACGCCGATATCATTTCTAGATACTGAATCCCAACGCTTTTAGCCCTCTATTTGAAGTATGGATTATTCACAACCTTCTGCACCTAAGTATCTCATACATTGTTCACCTTTACCTTACTTACCTTAATATCTTTCATCACATCTTTTATCTCTTTCATGACCTCCCTTCCACATAGGTATAATTCATATCCACAACTTGAAGCTCTATTATAATACTTGCACCTCTGGTGCACACACAATCCAAAGCTTAATATGAGTTCTTATAAGGATGGTACTCTTCTAACTGGTTTTCTTATAGAGTCGTTATAGAATATGGTTGTTGTACTATATCTCTTATACATGTGATATTAAGAGTGATTCTGCAATGACCTCAATCACGATTACTATAATTTTTTTGGTCCAATAATCAGACTCCTAATTTACTTAGTTGATGTAACTATTTTCATTTCATCTTCCCTCTAATCATCCTGTATGTAGTCTTACGCTATCATGCGTCTCATGGTATTAGTTATTACCTTAACATTTCATAGGCGCTAAACAATATCCATGATACCTTCATGTAAAAATTCAATCCTTTATTTATACCCTGGACTCAATTATTTCTTTTAACTTACACCAGAGTCTTCTACGGCTGTATGATTGTTAACATATATGCTGCATGGATAATACTCCGAAATCTTAAGTGTGTTCATAATGAAAAAAAGTCTAGATCATTGATCGAATAATTCCTTTTGTTCCTTCTCAAATTTATTTACACGTAAGCTATTACTTTTCCTGGTCTTCCTGCCGCCTTACTACGTGAATACTTAGTTTATCTTTGTTCACACGCAATGCCGAAATTTTTTTGCAACTCATATGATCTCTAATATCACCTTTTGATTTTTTTGTTCTTCTTCCCGTTCATTAACCACGATAAACGCCACTTTCTTATGGAGTGCATACATTGTTGTTGTTAGGCTGTTGTAACATGGCCATGTCTTCTTCAAGTTACTATGCTGAGGTTGAAGCCTTCTTCCTTATTGCCTCAGCTAGTATTTCATTGTAGTACTTAGGGAGGACTCTCTGACTCTTGTAAAGCTGTGAGCTTATCACATCGTATACTCGACGGAATATTTGATGTCCTTCCTCGCCTATAATTATATGTGGTTACTCACCTCGACGCCCTTGTGCTTGTAGGGTTGCTTCTGAACTAATATTTTTACTTTCTTCCCAGCGGCACTCTATTTTATTCCCGTGATACTCATGTGGTATATTTAACTACCCAACTCTTATCTGAATATTTCTCAAGGGTCACGATGTCATATCTGCGAGATTGAATTTACTGGGTTTTCACTATGTTTATCTTGCATGATCTGTTGATTTATTTGTATCCTCTTGTCTAGCCATAACTACGCTCTTCCAGAATCAAATGCTAACTATTCGTTGGCCCATTCTCATATCAATATCCTGCGTAATCTTTCTTGGGTTATTTTATTTTTCTTAACTTACGTCTCGCACCAGCTCCTTATCTATCAATAACATCTCGGGTAACAACCATTACTTCCTTTCCTTGAAGTCGTGTTGCATAATGTTCTGGAATCGTATCATACCTGTAGGACTTGAATAAGTGAAATCTTATCCCTTTCTCATTCTTATCGCATTCTTCCTTTATGATTCCATAATTACCAGAACTACTTAACTCTAACTTAATGCCACATCACTCCATACTTCCCCCTTTAGGGGAGTACTAAGATTTAGAGCCACAACAATCTACCTATAGATGTTTTACCTCTTCCCGTTTGGCATCTTTTCACATCATTAATGACCCTTATGCTCCTAGTGGTAATCTTTATGTACTGAGGATAACAAAATTTCTTACCCACAAGGGTGACAGTTAGTGTAACAGGCATACATAGTCCCTTGACCTTAACTTTTCTCACACTGCTTGCTTTAGGAAAGAGACTTCCTGAATGACCTTTAAGGGTTATTCTTCTGTCGTCCATTATTTCATCACCGAAACACAATCTGAAATTCTCAAGATGTCAACTATTATCAAATTATTCAGTCCCCAATTCATGTTTAGTTTACCTTTTTCAGCAGCCCATACTGATTTCTATTACTTTGGGGTCTACTTTTCCTTTTGGTAATCATGTTAGAGTCACAAACTTGTTTCTCAAAATCAGGATATGACTTTATGGACCATACTCTTTTGTTGTCTCAAGCCCTGTCACCTCTCGTCTTTTCCTTCACTTGACTATAGACTCTGTAATACTGTAATTTTTTTATCTACCGTTGTCTTCCATGTATCACATCTTATTCATAATGCTTCATTAACTCTCTTCTCATTTCCTTGCTAGTATTTCTGTCTATCACTTTATTCTGAAAATTTCAATAGGACAATCTTTTGCTTTTAGCTCTCCTTGTTCCCTCGGTTGCCTAACATTCTCTCTTTACTAGGAATGGGAGACACACTATGATAATATTTGTCCCTTCTAGGATTCTAGAACCTATCTTTCCAGTACTCATATTTAGCTATACTATTTTAGAGTGCACTATCTAGATGTCTCACAAGGAGATCTATTAGCACATTTGCAATATCCTTCAAGAATGTCAAGTAACGCACACAATCCATCCACCATTATGGGTTAATCTAACCCCAGTCGGATCTTGATATCTCGTCCTTCTCTTAACCAGTATGTTAGCTCCCATAGGCACAATTGATTTCGGTGTGGTCAATTGTACATACCTCTATCACTGTTGAAGGTAACTCAAAATGCTTATATCTCTCTTTCTGAATTGTAGATAATGATCATCTTCACTAACTAAGTACCTCATACCCTTCTTCATCTTGCTTCTTTTACTTGTTGAAACTTGTATCTACCATCTGATTCTCTTGTTACTTTTCACCATATGGGTGGACAGATATTTATTATTTTGGGCTCCTTATCAAGAAGCTTACACAGTTTACATGCATGATCTGCTGAAGACCACACATTTACTTATAAGCATGATGCAAAATCGAGTTCCTCTTACTCAACTCGACCACAAATATTTCTCTTATCAACCTTCTTTCTGAATGCAAGCATCGTCGTATAATGAATAAGGTAGATTTTAGGAAATTGAGCTCTTACACTGAGCTCTACATCACGAGCTAGAGTAAGAAGAAAGAGTGACAGTCATAAATGCCATGTAGCCTCCTGCTTATAAGTGTGGTGCAAAACACACCCATAAAAATACTCTAATAGACATGGCTTGTAGAATCCCTAGGACAGAACTGCTCCGATACCACTTTTTTCACGACCCAAACTGAAGGGCCATGACGGGCACCTGATACTTACTGAACCTAGTACCAACGTAACATATTTTTCCTATTGTACTTGAGACGACCCATAGGGTCATCACCTATTTTATTATCCATTCCGTACTTTCGAGGCCTTGAAAACCTCATTTGTAGTTGCCACGATTTACGTACACCGTCGGGGCGCGGAGCCTGATAGCTTAAATATGAAATTATGTGAAAAATGCTAAGACATGATATTAAAATGAATAAATTTCACATTGGTCAACATTTTGGGTTAACGGACAACCCGTGATTTGACGGTCCCAGAGGGTCCGTAGGAAAATATGGGACTTGGGCGCATGCCCGAAATCGAATTCCGAGGTGCCAAGACCGAGAAATGAATTTTTGAGTGAAATTGTTTTTCTGAAAATATTTAACGAAATTGAAAATGAAATATGATTAGAAAGTGATGGTATCGGGCCCGTATTTTGGTTCCGGTGCCCGATACAGGTCTTATATATGATTTAAGCGCTTTCTGTAAAGTTTTGTTGAAAATGGATTTCGTTTGACGTGTTTCGGACTTGAAATGGAAAATTTAATGTTTTATGAAATGTGATAGAATTCATGGATTTTTAGGTTTAATTCTATGTATATGATGTTATATTGGCGATTTGATCGCACGGTTAAGTTCGTAGGATGTTGTTGAGTCAGTGCGTATGATTTGTTAGGAGCCTTGAGGGCTCGGGAGTGTTTCGGAGATGTCTAGGAGTGATTTTGAACTTATGAAAATTGCTGGTTTTTGCTTTATATGTTACAGGTCCCTTTTGTTCTTCGCGATTGCGAAGCCTCTTCCGCGTTCGCGAAGCTTTAAGTTTTCCTTCATCGCGTTCGCGTCCCTTCCCTCGTAATCGCGTAGGGTTAATTGACCTTGAGGGCTTAGCCCTATTTTCCTCTTTGCGTTCGTGTACAGTTGACTGCGATCGCGTAGCTTTACAAGTCTCCTTCATCGCGTTCGCGTGATGTCCCACGCGTTCACGTAAGTCAACTTTTGGACCCCAATTTTTTTTACTCTTCGCAATCGTGTCTTCCCTTCCGTGATCGCGATTGTCTTTCAAGTCTATCTCCGCGATCGCAAACCCATTCCCGCGATCGCGATGAACGATTTTGCCCTGTGGTATATAAGTATTTCCATAACGAGTAGCCATGGGATTCACTTTGAAAATAACGGACTTCTTCTTCTCCAAAGCCCCTAGGCATCCATTGTAGCCATCCTTCACCAAAACTTCTTGGGTTAGTAAATTTTAGCTCATTTCCTTCATTTTTCATCTATAATTAATGAATTCTTAAGCCTAAAACATGCAAATAAAAGTAGAAAATCTGGATTTTGGGTAGAGTTATCCCCTTTTGAATTTTCTTGATTAAGACCTAAGTTTGGGGTCTAATTTTAAAAGAAATTATATATTCGGGCTCGTGGGTGAATGGGTGACATGGATTTGTTCGGAGCATTGTGTTCGGACCAAGCGGGCCCGGGATCGAATTTTGATAATTTTGGAGGAATGCTAGGAAATGGATAATTCGGCCATGTGATTGAATAATTATATCCTTATTGATATACTTGAGTTGATTATGTCTAGATAATACCATTCTGGACTTGAATTCTAAAGGAAAGGAGGTGTTAGAGGGTTGATTGCTATAATTTTGACCCGAGGTAAGTGTTTGGTCTAATCTTAGCTCGAGGGAATAGGAGTTGAGTATAATTTGTTACTTGCTAATTGTCAAATATGATGTATAGGCATGGTGACGAGTATCAATAGATTTGTGTATAGCATGACCGTGAGTCCTTATATTATGAATATTCTGAGTTTGTGGTAATTTCCATGCTTATTTATGATTTCTATATGTTGTGAAGAATATGTGAAGGGAATAGTAATCTTTAAACTACGTTGGAGCATTGGCTCAAATTTTAACACGAACAATGAAGGTATATGAGATAATTGTACCATTTGGAGCATTGGCTCAAGAAATAGAGTGAATTACGAAATGAAGTGGAAGAAAGAGAAAGAGCTACTGAAATATACCCTTGTCGGGTCATTGTTACTTTTGATATTGTCTCCCCTATTGGGACGTTGAGGTTACTGTTATTGTTCCCTTGTCGGGATTTAATTGTTGTTAAATTTCCCTTGCCGGGATTGAATTATTGATATTGTTCCATTGACGGGATTTAAATTGTTTAATTAATGTTCCCTTGCCGAGAATTATTTTTTATTCTTCTTACTTCCTTGCCCTTGTTTGTGATTGCTGTTTGGGTGAGGAAGAGTGTTACAGCACGAAAGGTGATGTCGTCAACTGTTTGATATTGTGAGGAAGAGTGTTAAAGCACGAAGGGTGATGTGCACTATTTGATATTGTTCCCTTGCCAGGGTTATTATGTCTATTATGTTTACTCCCTTGCCTTTGTTTTTGATTGCTGTTTGGGTGAGGAAGAGTGCTAAAGCACGAAGGGTGATGCCATGTATTGTTTGAAATTGTGAGGAAAGAGTGTAAAGCAAGAAGGGTGATGTCGTTCCATACGATGTACCATTCCGTATAGATATTCATTGATTATACTATGAGGAAAGAGAGTAAAAGCACGAAAGGTGATGCCGTTCCATGATTTACATTGATTACATTATACATTGCATAGTGAGGACGAGAGTAAAAGCACGAAGGGTGATGGCGTGCAAGTTTATGATTTCCTTTCCTTATTGATATGTTGGCTTTGTTGTTCTTTTCCTTATTAAGATTCTTATATGAAACTATTATCTCCCCACAGCATGTTCCCCTCCCTTTATTAATTGCTTCTCCATATATGTCTCATCCGTTGTATATATGTATGTCTATTTATTTGAACTGCACAAGTTTATTTGGTATTCTGGTTCTAGCCTCGTCACTACTTCGCCGAGGTTAGGCTACGCACTTACCAGTACATGGGGTTGGTTGTACTGATGCTATACCTGCAATTCTTTATCTTGTGCAGATTACGCAACTTGACCCGGAGGACATCATTAGTGGGAGTGTCTTCAAGTTTATCCTAGAGACTTCAAATTATAGCCGCTGCCGTTCGTGGGCCTTGGTGTCTCTTCAATCCCTTTTATTTCACTTCTGTCTTCTTTTTCCTCTAGTTTCAGAGGCAGCTATGTATTCTATTTTCAGACTTGTATTTAGCACTCTTGTAGACAATTCGTGAGTTTGTGACTCCAGGTATAGGGAAAGTTTACGCGTTGTTGTATTATGTTGTCCTAATTTAGCTTGGAACCATATTTATTTCCGCTATTTTAAACTATGAACTGTTTAGTTTATCCTATTAATGTGGTGTTGATATGCTAGTTTATCTGTGTACATTGGCTTGTCTAGCGGGTTCAACGTTAGACGCCATCACGGCCCGATGGTGGGATTTCGGGGCGTGACAAGTTGGTATCAGAGCACTAGGTTACTTAGGTCGCACAACTCACAGACAACTTGGTAGGGTCTGAGGGATCGGTACGGAGACGTCTGTATTTATCCTCCAGAGGCTGCAAAGTTAGGATGACTCCATGTTTCATTTATTCTCTCTCATGCGCTATCAATTCTGAGTACTCATCGAGTTTCTATTCTATTCTCTCACAGATGGCGAGGACGCGTGCTTCCCTTATTTCCACCCAGCAGCCAGACACTCCTACTACAGCTCCTACACAGGGTCGAGGTCGAGGACGAGATCGTGCTAGAGGCCGAGGCCAGGGTCGAGCTCAGCCTAGAGCAGCAACCCCAGTGGAGGAACCTCAGGTCGAGTATGACGAGGAGGTCCCAAATCCAGCATTCCCAGTTGGACTAGCTCAGGTCCCAGAGGGGTTCATAGCTACCCAGTGCTTCAAGACGCCCTTGTCTGTCTAGTCAGACTCATGGAGAGTGTAGCACAGGTGAGTCTTCTTCCTATAGCACCAGCCGTCTCTCAGGCTGGGGGAGGTGCCCGGACTCCTGCCGCCCGTGTACCAGAGCAGCTAACTCCACAGATTGAGACTCCGGCACCTCAGCCAGCTGGAGTAGCTTAGCCAGGTATTGCAGCGCCGGTAGCAGAGGGAGCAGCTATGTCAGGAGATGCTTTATGGAGACTGGAGAGGTTCACTATGTTATTTACTGCTACTTATACTGGTTCGCCATCAGAGGACCCCCAGGATTATTTGGACAGCTGCCATGAAGTTCTTCGGAATATGGGCATAGTGGAGCCTAACGGGGTTGACTTTGCTAATTTTCAGTTATCCGGCGTAGCCAAGAGTTGGTGGAGAGATTATTGCCTAGCCAGACCAGCTGGATCTACACCTTTGACTTGGACATAGTTCTAAGCGGTATTTTTGGGGTTGTTCATTCACATCACTTACAGAGAGGACCTTCGGAGGCAGTTCAAGCGTCTCCAGCAGGGATCCATGTCTGTCACTTAGTAACAGACCAGGTTCATCACTCTAGCCCGACATGCTCTTATGATACTTCCCACTAATCGAAAGAGGGTTCGGATGTTTATCGAGGGGTTGGCCTGGCCTATCAGACTTCAGATGGCTAGAGAGTCAAGTACATCCATATCATTCCAAAATGCGGCCAATGTGGCCAGGAGGATTGATATGATTATGTCACAGGGTGGTGGTCAGGGGGCTGACAAGAGGCACCATCATTTCGGTCATTTCAGTGGAGCCTTATCTGGGGGAAGGGATTCTTCAGGCAGAGGTCATCCTCCCAGACGCTTCCAGTCAGCTCTCCAGGTTTCCCATGGTACTTCAGGTGGTCGTGGTTATCAGATGCACTATTCTGATAAGCAGCCTTACAGTGTGCCACCAGCTTCCATCAGTGCACTGCCGCATCAGAGTTTCCGGGGTGGTCATTCAGGTCGAAATGGTCAGATTCAGTTCCCTCAACAACCGAGGTCTTGTTACACTTGTGGCGATTCGAATCACCTTGCCAGAATTTTCCCTCGAGCATCAGGTAGTTCCTAATATTAGGGTTTTCTTTCCATGGTACAGGTACCACGTGTTCCACAGCCTGCCCGGCCAGCTAGAAATGGGGGTAGAGGTGCTAGAGGTGTAGGTAGAGGTCATAGTGGTGGAGCTCAGGCCGCTAGAGGTGGAGGCCAGCCAACAACCGACCGTCCTAGAGATGTGGTTCAGGGTGGTAGGGTCCAACCCCTATGTTATGCTCTTCTAGCCAGGCCAGAGGCTGCGTCTTCAGATGTAGTCATTACAGGTATTATTCGGGTTTGTGACAGAGATGCTTCAGTGCTATTTGATCTAGGGTCTACGTATTCGTATGTGTCCTCTTATTTTTCACCATACCTGGTCATGCCTAGTGATCCATTGAGTATTCCATTTTATGTGTCTACACCGGTGGGTAATTCTATCGTGGTCGATCGAGTCCATCATTCTTGTGTTGTGGTTATTGGGGGTCTTGAGACCCGTGTTGATTTTTTGCTTTTAGGTACGGTCGACTTTGATGTTATATTGGGGACGGACTGGTTATCCCCATATCATGCTAAATTGGATTGTCATGCAAAGATGGTGACCTTAGCCCTGTCAGATTTGCCCCGTTTGGAGTGGAAAGGAACACCTGGTCATTCTACCCGTACTGTTATTTCGTACTTGAAGGCTCGGCGTATGGTCGAGAAGGGGTGTTTGGATTATTTGGCTTATATGCGCGATTCCAGTGTTGAGGTTCCCTATATTGATTCGGTTCCCATGGTTCGTCAGTTTCCTAAGGTTTTTCCTTCGTACCTACCGGGGATACCACCCGACAGGGACATTGATTTCTGCATTGATCTGGCTCCGGGCACCCAGCCCATTTCTATTCTGCCGTATCGCATGGCCCCGCTAGATTTGAAAGAGTTGAAGGAACAGTTGTAGGATTTTCTTGGGAAGGGTTTCATTCGGCCCAGCATTTCTCCTTGGGGTGATCCAGTATTGTTTGTGAAGAAAAAGGATGGTTCGATGAGGATGTGCATTGATTACCGGAAATTGAACAAGGTTACAATAAATAATAAGTATCCACTGTCGAGGATTGATGATTTGTTCGATCAGCTTCCGAGTGCCAAGGTATTTTCCAAGTTAGACTTGAGATCTGGCTACCATCAGTTGAGGATTAGGGCATCCGATGTCCCTAAGACAGCTCTCCGCACTCGGTACGGGCATTACGAGTTTCTAGTCATGTCGTTTGGGTTGACAAATGCCCCAGCAACTTTTATGGATTTGATGAACCGAGTGTTCAGTACTTATTTGGAATCGTTTGTGATAGTCTTCATTGATGATATATTCATATACTCCCGCAGTCCGGAGGAGCACGAGCAGCATCTCAGGTGGTTCTTCAGACTCTCAAGGACAGTCAGCTATATGCAATGTTTTCGAAGTGTGTGTTCTAGTTGAGTTCAGTTGCATTCCTAGGTCATGTCGTGTCAGCAGAGGGTATTCAGGTTGACTCGAAGAAGATTGAGGTAGTCAAGAACTGGCATAGACCAACATCAGTTACAGAGATTCGGAGTTTCTTGGGATTAGCAGGCTATTATCGTCGGTTCGTCGAGGGGTTCTCGTCTATTGCAGCCCCGATGACCAGGTTGACCCAGAAGGATGCCCATTTCAGATGTTCGGACGAGTGTGAGGCGAGCTTTCAAAGGCTCAAGACAGCTCTGACTACGGCACTAGTATTGGTTTTGCCCACAGGTTCAGGGCCTAATACAGTCTATTGGGATGCTTCCCGTATTAGGCTTGGTGCAGTGTTGTTGCAGGATGAAAAGGTCATTGCCTACGCTTCGAGGAAGTTGAAGATTCATGAGAAGAACTATCCAGTGCATGATTTGGAGTTGGAAGCGATTGTCCACACATTGAAAATTTGGAGGCACTATCTGTATGGCGTGGCGTGTGAGGTGTTCACGGATCATAAGAGTCTTCAATACTTGTTCAAGCAACATGAGTTGAATTTGAGGCAGAGAAGGTGGTCGGAGTTGTTGAAAGGTTATGATAGTACCATCTTATATTACCCGGGGAAGGCCAATGTGGTGGCCGATTCTTTGAGTAGGAAGTCAGCTAGCATGGGAAGTCTTGCTTCTATTCCGGTCAGTCAGAGGCCGCTTGCTTTGAATGTTCAAGCTTTGTCCAATGGATTTTTGAGGTTGGATATTTCTGAGCCTAGTCAACTGTTGGCTTGTACGGTCGTTCGTTCTTCATTATTGGAGCGTATATGTGATCGGGAATTTGATGATCCCCATTTGTGTGTCCTTAGAGACACGATGCAACGCAGAGGTGCCAAGCAGGTGACCTTTGATTATGATGGTGTTTTGAGATTGCAGGGGTGAGTTTGTGTGCCCAATGTTGATGGGATTTGGGAGTAGATTTTAGAGGAGGCCTATAGTTGCGGATACACTATTCATCCTGGTGCCGTGAAGATGTATCAGTATTTGCGCCAACATTACTGGCGGCGTAGAATTAAGAAGGATATAATGGCATATGTGGCGTGATGTTTGAATTGTCAACAGGTTAAATATGAGCATCAGAGGCCTGGTGGTTTATTTCAGAGGATTGAGCTTCCCGAGTGGAAGTGGGAGAGGGAGAGGATCACCATGGACTTCGTTACTGGACTTCCGTTGACCCGGAAGAAGTTCGGTGCAGTTTGGGTCATTGTTGATAGAATGACCAAGTCAGCACATTCCATTCCTGTGGAAGTCTCATATTAATCCGAGAGGTTTGCTGAGATCTATATCCGGGAGATTGTTCACCTTCATGGTGTGCCGGTATCTATCATTTCAGACCGGGCGCACAGTTTACCTCGCGTTTCTAAGGAGAAGTTCAGCAAGAGTTAGGCACCCAGGTAGAGTTGAGTACAACATTTCATCCTCAGACGGATGGGCAGTCCGAGCGGACTATTCAGATATTTGAGGATATGCTCCGAGCTTGTGTTATTGACTTTGGAGGACCATGGGATCAGTTCTTGCCTTTAGCAGAGTTTCCCTACAACAATAGCTAGCAGTTGAGAATCCAGATGGCTCCTTATGAGGCTTTATATGGTATGTAGTGTCAATCTCCGGTTGGATGGTTTGAGCTAGGAGAGGCTCGGTTGTTGGGTAAAACTTTAGTTCAGGAGGCCTTGGAAAACGTCATGATCATTTAGGATAGGCTTCATACAGCTCAGTCCCGGCAAAAGAGTTATGCAGATCGTAACGTTTGAGATGTGGATTTCATGGTTGGTTTAGCGAGTATTGCTCCGAGTGTCGCCTATGAATGTCGTGATATTATTTGGGATGAAGGGCAAACTTAGCCTTAGATTGATTGTCCCGTTTGTGATTCTTGATCGAGTGGGAGAGGTGGCTTATAGACTTGCATTGCCACCTAGCTTATCATCCGTACATCAAGTTTTTCACGGGTCCATGCTTCGGAGGTCCCTAGCCCGAGAAATTAATTTTTTTTTGAAATTGTTTTTTTGAAAATATTTAAGGAAATTGAAAATGATATATGATTAGAAATTGATGGTATCGGGCCTGTATTTTTGTTTCGGCTCCTGATACATGTCTTATATATGGTTTCAGTGCTTTCTGTAAAGTTTCATTGAAAACGGATTTCGTTTGACGTGCTTCGTACTTAAAATGGGAAATTTGATGTTTTATAAAATTTGATAGAATTCATGGATTTTGAGGTTTAGTTCTATGTATTTGATGTTATATTGGCGATATTATCGCATGGTTAAGTTCGTGGGATGTTGTTGAGTCAGTGCATGTGATTTGTTAGGAGCCCCGAGGGCTGGGGGAGTGTTTCGGACGTGTCTCAGAGTGATTTTGAACTTAGGAAAATTGCTATTTTTTGCTTCAGATGTTGCAGGTCCCTTTTGTTCTTCGCGATCCCGAATCCTCTTCCGCGTTTGCAAAGCTTTAAGTTTTCCTTCATCGCATTCGCGTCCCTTCCCTCGCGATCACATAGGGTTAATTGACCTTGAGGTCTTAGCCCTTTTTTCCCTTCGTGTTCGCGTACAGTTGACCGCGATTGCGTAGCTTTACAGGTCTCCTTCATCGCATTCGCATGATGTCCCACGCGTTCGCGTACGTCAACTTCTGGACCCCTATTTTTTTTTCCTCTTTGCGATCGCGTTCTCCCTGCCGCGATCGCGATGGTTTGTCCAGTCTACTCTCCGCGATCGCAAACCCATTCCCGCGATCGCGATGAACAATTTTGCCCAGTGGTATATATGTATTTCAAGAACCAGTAGCTACGGGATTCACTTAGAAAATAACGAACTTCTTCTCCAAATCCCTTAGGCATCCATTGAAGCCATCCTTCAGCAAAACTTCTAGGGTTAGTAAATTTTAACTCATTTCGTTCATTTTTCATCTATAATTAATGAATTCCTAAGCTTAAAACATGCAAATTAGAGTAGAAAATCTGGATTTTGGGTAGAGTTAGGCCCTTTAGAATTTTCTTGATTAAGACCTCGTTTTGGGGACGAATTTGAAAACAAATTATATATTCAGGCTCCTGGGTGAATGGGTGACATGGTTTTGGTCCGAGCCTTGTGTTAGGACAAAGCGCGCCCGGGGTCAAATTTTGATAATTTTGGAGGAATGATAGGAAATGGATAATTAGGCCATGTGATTGAATCATTGAATCCTTATTGATATACTTGAGCTGATTATGTCTAGATAATACCATTCCGGATTTGAATTCTAAAGGAAAGGCGGTGTAAGAGGGTTGATTGCTATAGTTTGGACCCGAGGTAAGTGTCTGGTCTAACCTTAGCTTGAGGGAATAGAAGTTAAGTATAATTTGCTACTTGCTAATTGTCAAATACGATGTATAGGCATGGTGACGAGTATCTATACATTGGTGTTTAGTATGACCGTGAGTCCTTATATTGTGAATATTCTGAGTTTGTGGTAATTTCCATGCTTATTGATGATTTCTATATGTTGTGAAGGATATGTGAAGGGAATTGTAATATTTAAACTCCGTTGGAGCATTGGCTCAAATTGTAACACAAAAAATGAAGGTCTATGAGATAATTGTACCCTTTGGAGCATTATCTCAAGAAGTAGAGTGAGTTATGAAATGAAGTGGAAGAAAGAGAAAGAGCTACTGAAATATACCCTTGTCGGGTCATTGTTGCTTTTGATATTGTCTCCCCTGTTGGGATATTGAGGTCACTGTTATTGTTCCCTTGCCGGGATTTAATTGTTGTTATTGTTCCCTTGCCGGGATTTAATTGTTGATATTGTTCCCTTATCGGGATTTAAATTGTTTAATTGATGCTCCCTTGCCGGGATTTCTATTTTATTCTGCTTACTTCCTTGCCCTTGCTTGCGATTGTTGTTTGGGTGAGGAAGAGTGTTAAAGCACGAAGGTTGATGTCATGCACTGTTTGATATTGTTAGGAAGAGTGTTAAAGCACGAAGTGTGATGTCGTGCACTGTCTAATGTTGTTGCCTTGCCGGGGTTATTATGTCTATTCTGTTTACTCCCTTTCCCTTGTTTGTGATTGCTGTTTGGGTGAGGAAGAGTGCTAAAGCACGAAGGGTGATGTCGGGTCGTACGATGTACCATTCCGTACCTATATTCATTGATTATACTGTGAGGAAAGAGAGTAAAAGCACGAAGGGTGATGTCGTGTCTTGATTTACATTAATTACATTATACATTTCATAGAGGAAACTGAGTAAAATCACTAAGGGTGATGTCGTGCCATTATTTACATTGATTACATTATACATTGCATAGTGAGGACGAGAGTAAAAGCATGAAGGGTGATGTCGTGCAAGTTTGTGATTTTCTGTCCTTATTGATATGCTGGCTTTGTTGTTCTTTTACTTATTGAGATTTCTTATATGAAACAGTTATCTCCCCACTGCATGTTCCCCTACCTTTGTTAATTTTTTCTTCCTATATTTCTCATCCGCTGTATATATGTATATCTATTTATTTGAACTGCACAGGTTTATTTGGTAGTCTGCTTCTAACCTCGTCACTACATCGCTGAGTTTAGGCTAGGCACTTACCAGTACATGGGGTCGGTTGTACTGATGCTACACCTGCACTTGTTTAGGCTAGACACTTGTCTTTCCTCTAGTTTCAGAGGCAGCTATGTATTCCCTTTTCAGACTTGTATTTAGCACTCTTGTAGACAGTTCGTGAGGTTGTGAATCCAGGTTTTGGAAAAGTTTATGCGTTGTTGTATTATGTTTTCCTTATTTAGCATGAACCATATTTATTTCCGTTGTTAAATTATGAACTGTTTAGTTTATCCTATTAAAGTGGTGTTAATATGCTAGTTTATCTATGTATGTTGGCTTGTCTAGCGGGTTCAACGTTAGACGCCATCACCGCCCGATGGTGGGATTTCAGGGCGTGACTGTACTCTCATTGGTAAATGGGCCAATAGACTGTCATGATATAACTAGAATGAAACATGATGGAACAATCGTCGTAGGACGACCGAACATGTAATACAAACCTAAACATGTGATATATGGTATAAGGACAAAGTGATCACACGTATACTGAACATAGGCTGACAAGGCCATACAATCTTTCACGTACATAACATATATCTATAAGCCTCTAGAGTAGATTAATACCATAAAGGTCGGGACAGGGCCCCGCCATACTAATCAATAAATGTCCAAATCATTTTGATCAAATAAGCAACTCCACGGAAAATGGAGCGCACCAACATCTTTTGTTAGGATGATAGCCTACTTGGAGGACTCTCAACATGTCTATCCGTACCTGCGAGCATGAAACGCTGCGTCCCCAGGAATAAGGGACGTCAATACAAATAATGTAACGAGTATGTAAGGAATGAAAATCAATAAATAATAGACATGAGAGGGATATGGAGTAAAAGACTCGACATGTATGCCTCAATAGCTCTGTAAACCATTTAATAATTATAATGTCATGCATATGCATATAAATGTCATAACATGCATAGATTTATGCATTCGTAACATCATCAAGCCTTAGAGGGAACCCCATCATATCATCTCATCCAATGTGAGAAAATCATTGACGTCTACAAACTGATCAGGTGGTAGTGCGTATATAACGTCGTAACCTTACCCATATCCCATATATAAATATATACATATATATATATATATAACACCATCTGGTCATGGGTCAATCTGCATGTATGAATGAATAAATGCATAAGAAGGACGTCAATAAAATCTCTCGGAACGTCATAACACCATTATAAACCTCACTATCATGGTCATGTGGTAACTTGTATGGCACAAGTCGATAAATATCGGCTATTATAGCTTAGACCGTATTTTATCCCAAAATACCAAACTTCGACGAAACTCATTTTATTTAATTTGCTTACCCTCACACCTTCAAGAATTTACTTATCACTTATTTGAAACAGGGTAGAATCTTCAGACAAGCTGAATCGTGCCACATTCGTACGTAGATCACCTTTGCCCCCAAGCTTTTGTGCATTTCGAGATCTGTGATCGTGGACTCATACTCGACCTCTGCAACGACCCGACCATTTGTTTTAAAAATTTAAGCTTCGTTTGGTGGCGTAAGGTCTAAAACAGCTTCACATTGTGTATATAGACCTCCATGCATGGTTGGATTTAGTTACCGGATAATCTGGAGCCGAATTGGAAGGAAAATTTCAATATTTGAAGCTTAAGTGATAGAAGTTGACCGGAGGTTCGACTTTTGAGTAAACGGCCTCATAATGAGTTTTGGGTGATGCCAACAGCTTTGTATGATTATTTAGCACTTAGGCGTACGTCCGAAATTGGTTTTGGAGGTCCGTAGAGTAATCTGAAGTAATTCGGCAAAATTTAGAATTTCGGCGATTTAGGACAATAGGTAAAAATTTGATATTTGGCTCGGGATGGAATTCTGATAGTGGCTTTCGGTCCGTTCTATCATTTATGACTTGTCTGCAAAATTTTGCGTCATTCCAGGTTGAATTGATAGGTTCCGACACGAGTTTTGCTATTTGAAGATTTGAAAATTTATAAGTTTGATTTTTTGTTTGATTCGTCGTTTTGGCATTGTTTTATGTGATGTGAGACCTTGAGAGAGTCCATGTTAGGTTAGATGACTTGTTTTTATGTTTATACGGAGTCCCGGGGGCCTCGGGTGTTTTTCGGATGGGCCTCGGCCAATTTTTTCTATTTTTTAATTGCTGGTTTCTGGTGTCCGAAGTCCTTTTTCCGCGGTCACGTAGTTCCAACTGCGACCGTGTAGTGTAATGTTGACATGCTATATTTTTTTCTTAACATTTTCATTGGTTGGCCTGCGATCGCGTAGGTACTCTTTTTCTTCCTCCGCGTTGGCATCTCAGTGCCCGCGTTCACATAGCTTAGCAACAGCAACTGGTTAATTCCCCTTCCTTTTCTGCGATTGTATATTGTCTCTCGTGATCGCCTAGTGCAGTTCCTGGCCTCAACCTTTTTCCCCTTTCGTGATCGCGATGTTCAGTACGTGATCATGTAGCACAATTTGGACAACAACCATTTTCCTTCTACCCGACCGCGTCAGTTCTTCAACTAGAATTAAATATATTACATGAGTTAGTCATTGTTTTTATAATTTAATTTGTGTTTTGAGTTGAGGAAAAGGTTGGTTTTGAAGAAAAATTTCTAAAATGAAAAATCGTGATTTGAGGGACCAAATGGCATCGAAATTTGATAATTTTTTTATGGTTGAACTCGTATTGGAATGGGTAATCGAATTTTGTCGAATTTGATGAGTTTCGAGGTGCGGGCCCCTGGGTCAAATTTTATACCTATTTTTAGAATTTGTTAAAGGTGTATACTTTATTTTCGTAATAGTTCCTTTCGAGTTTTATGTGTATTTTGAAGTTGTTTTAGTTGATTTTGAGTCGTCCGGAGGTCTTTTCGTCCGAGAAGTCCATTTTAGAGTACTGGGTTGTCGTCTTTGAGGTAAGTATCTTGCCTAACCTTGTGTGGGGGAATCACCCCTTAGGATTTGAGTCTTCTGTGTTGAATGTAGTCAGTGTACGCGAGGTGACGAGTTCATTCTCGGACTTTTTTGTGGAAAATTTACCCTTTAGGAGTATTAGCGCCTTATATTCGTGAGTATGAATTGTTCTTGGCATGATTGAATTTCCTAATTTCTAGTTTCATCTGTACTTGCCTAAATGTAGGATCCCTTACTTTTGAATTTACTCCTCTTTCCTATTTGACTCCTAATTGACTTATCTGAGGAATTTACCCTTTTTACTGTCATGCTTGGTCCTCTTAACTGCTTATCTCAAATTGTAATTATCTTTATCTCATCGTATAATAGTTTTTGGTCTTAACTGAAGTTGTGATTATTTTCATGCTGCTTTTCCTTAAGTCAGCTTGTTGAATATCCTCGTAACTGCACAACCTTAAAAGAAGTTTAGATATTCTATACCTTAGTTGGCTTTCCCTTATATGGAGTTAGCAGATTCGTGTGAGTTTTCTTGTTGTTGAACCATGTGCATTTGGGTGCGACTCTTATACGCTATGTTTCTTCCTTGTTGAGTTGTCCTTATTATGCCTAGTACTCTTTGTTGTGCGTATTCATTATGAACTACCCTTGCTTTTATTGTGATCAAAGGTTCGTGAATTGATGTATCTATCGTATTTTGTATTATTGTCAATTGTTGTGGTTGTACTTGTTGTGGTGATGCACGAGGTTTCTGTCGTGCTATTGTCATTATTGTGATGCACGAGGTTTCTGTCGTGCGGTTGTTGATATGGGGGTTCGCACGAGCTTTCTGTCGTGCCGTGTTTTCTATTGATATTGGACACGCGGTGTGACAAGACGGGATATGTATATGTTGGTTGTGCATGTGGCGAGTCAAGGTGGGAACATGCACGTTTGGTGAACAAAGACGGGCATATACTCTACTATTGCACACGTGACAACACAAGGTGGGCTATGTCAGGGGTTGTTTGTGATACCTGTGTTGGTCTGGGGGCATTTCTTGTAGTCGATATTGTATACTGGAACACTTATGGTGTGAGGTTATTCGTGTGGAAATTTGTGAGATGACATTGTACGTGTTTCCCTTTTCTTTCCTTATTCTTGTAGGTTGTTGAATCATGTTAGGACACCTACACAAGCATACACAATGTTAACTACTAGTAATGGGTTTAGGGTTCCTTATTGTTGTCAAGTATAGGTACTCTTTTTGTACTTACCATATGGGTGGAGATGACCCAATTGGCACATAAGTCTCCGTGCAGTTAGCAGTCGAATGAGGGAGCAAGATGCCAAGTGTTAGGGTTCGAATATTGGGACCCGTAAATGGTGATTTGTCCGAGGTTCATAACCTCATGGAGATGGCTACGAATTTGATGTAGGGGTGGTTGAAGTTTTTGAGACATTACATGTCCGTGTTGTATATTTACATTCCAGATTTGTTTGTGTTCTATTAACTCTTTGTGTTGTTTCATGATTTTCGCTGATACTTATTGCTTTTCCTTCTTTATCGAATTCACTGTATTGTTAGCTATATTGCATATCCTTCATGTGTATATTGTTTTCCCCTTTATTCCTATATTGATACTTGTTCAGTTTATTAGACCAGTGGGTTTCTTAACTAGTCTTCATCACTACTTCATCGAGGTTAGTCTTGATACTTACTGGGCATCGCCGTGGTGTGCTCATACTACTCTTCTGCACATTTTTGTGCAGATCCAGGTATTGATCGCTAGTAGCTGTGTGGACTCATCCCGAGGAGAATCAAGGTAAACTTGTCGTCGCGTTCGAAGGCTTCGAAGTCACCTTCCTATTTTACATTTACACTGTTTTTGCTTACTTCCAAGCAGTTTTAATTAGAAGTTGTAGTAAACTCTATAAAGCTTATGACTTGTACTATCGAGTTTTTGGAATATGCAATGTATAAAGAATTATTTATTTTAGAAAAATATTAGATCTTATTATTATTGTTTTTATTCCACGAATATTAAGCTTACATAGTCCTTAAAATTAGGTGTCATCACGATACCCAACGGAGGGAGATTTGGGTCGTGGCAGCCTCGTTGTTAGTCAATTATACAGTCCTAATAAATTGTCTAACTTTATTACCTTTTGGTGGCTTCAATACGATGCCAGTTTCGGACCCCTTTGTGTTCGAGGCTCCATCCATAAAGAGGGTCCATATTCCCGAAGAAGTCCCCGAATTCAACAACAACTCCCTTCTGACCTCGGGTATTAGGGCCGGCATAAAGTTGGCCACGAAGTCTTCCGAAATTTGAGATATGCTTACTTATTGATACTCACTCGTCTCTTAGTATAGTAAGCAAAATAGTTGTCCAGCCCTGTGAGGCTTGGTAAGTTTAACTGCTGTACCGTAATAGGCTCTCTCCCGACCATAGTAGGCTCCGCATATCGGCAATTCTGGGCTCACTCATTGTAACACGGCCACAGTAGGCTCGGTATATAACTTACCATCTTATTAGAGGTTGCCCAATAGGGTCCTGCCCACCGATTATAGCTCGGTAGTGGTGAAAATACTGTAATTTTTTTATATATATAAACTCTCTGCTCTCCTGACTGAAAGAAGACAATACTTAACTGAATAAAAAGTCCTGACAAGGGAGAATACTGTAGCTTATGAGACTATGATAATGCACATAAATTAATAGCTCGTTTACGGAAATTTGGGAAACATCTCCCCTGTAACAAGGACCTCCTCCAATATTATACACAACAATAACAACATTTATGCATCATTTTAGAACCTTACCTCCATCATAATAAACAACAAAACAGCCTACACACCCTAATCACTTCATGCATAAAACGACAGCCAAATAGTATTAAACAATCTAAAAAATGTAATGATGAACAACCAACCCACCATTCCATCATTATGTATTGTTTCTCCACATATTTTATCCTCCAAAACGCTATAAAACATCAGCACAAGAGGCGTGGACTATAACACAATCCACTAAAAGTGAAATAAATCGAACTCACGGCTTCCGATCACCGTAGGGATCGTTCAAATGTTAAACGCGATATAGCGATACTTATGTCGTAGGGATTGTTCAAATGTTATTGCTTCTTGAATTTGTACCCGGTTTGTTAATCTTCTATGGAACCCTTGTAAAGAGTTAAGGGTAAGTTTTTGAGGGTTATCTATTAGTGTTCGATGAAAATGAAGAGGAATACGATTTAAAACCATATATATATCAACTTTTGAAAAGTCAAAGCGGTGCTAGCTTGGCACCGTAGCATTGACCCTTCTTCCGACTCTTATATATTTTTATCAAGATGTCATATGAAATAATGATTGAGAGTGTTAAAAACTAAATTCCATGACCTTAAATTTGGTATATAATATGTCCCAAAAAGACCTCATATAACACATGAAATGTATTGCTTAAAAAGCTTTAGTGACACACCTTCTTGTCACATATGTAGTCTGCGCATTCTCGCAAACTAGGCTCATAGATATTCAATTTGGCAGGTATATCATCCCATATTTCAAAGTATATTGGGAGAAAATCTCATCTATATTTTACCTAAGGTTCAACACATTTATGAATGTAACTTGTAATGACCTTTGCAAACTTTTGTTCCACAACTCGCTTGACTTCAAAACATAGCACATGACTATGATATGACTAAAATAACCCGTAGAACAACCAAATTATCACGTTAATCACCCTAGTCTCACCCCAAAAGTACATGTAATAACATTCCCAACTGGTCGACTTTTTACGAGACGTACTTTCTTCAATTCATCTAGCTGCTAAGTCTTCCAACCCTCTTGGTACTTGTTATTCATGATCATAAATATTTGTAACCTCCATGGTAACATGATTAACTTAATTTATGTACTTTTATTTATGATCTCATTTATGAGATTACATCGGTTGACTTATGACATACTCCCACATACGAAAATATGGGGTGTAACACCCTTAAAATCACATAACAATTAAATTTATAATTGGTATTAAGGATACGGGATTACTTTGACTAAGAGATAAATTGAAGTATATTGAACAAGAAAAAATAAAATGAATTCAAACCACGCGAGGAGGACGGCTTTAGACTTAGTGAAATATTCGCATTCATTCGGGGTCGCGATAGCCCACACTGATGAACATGAAAAAGAGATAAATAACATAGAAAATAATAATATATTATTTTGGAATGTGTGATAAAATGTATGTTATGAATTATCACACCCCCTTTACATATTAGGGGAGTCCTACTCTATGTATAACTCTATAAAATGTAAATAGTCTTCTGATTATCTGATTGCCAGTTCTCCATTGATACGTGCCGAGATCCACGCCGTGCATCTGGCCAGTCACGAATATTACAGCCTTATGTTGGTCGTGCTGGATTGCCCGACAATGATTTCAAGGTCGTTCAGGTATAAGACCGATACCAAATCACGACCCCAGTATTCCCCAAGGTGGGTATCATGCCTCCCGTCTCCGACTCGATGAGACCCTTATCTCAAGTTTTGTCCCATGTCATTATTTCTCAATCTTGGCTTAGCTTACCGGAGACCAGGGTGTACCATGAATCCGATTCCACCCGTATAGAATGATAAAAACTCATATTCTCACTCTTTTAGTGAAATATATTTTACTTATATTAATCAAACTCGGAAAAATGATTTCATCAATGTATACGGTCAAAATCACATGACCCTGATTTTGTAGGCTCAAGAGGTCGCATCGTGGGCAGAAGATTGATAAAGACCTAACTCGGGCTCGAAGGAAGAATAAGAGGCTCGGAGGCCTAAGTGTTCGAGAGACATTGGAGCCAAGTACGATGATTCAAAAACAGTGCCGTTATGATTTTTTTCAAAAGGATGAGATTCTTTCCACGTCCCCAAGATCATGGCATAAATTCCTGAATAGATTTGTACGAATTAGTAAAAATCCGTATTAGGTTATTATACAACTGTCCCAATAAGATTCTTTACTATAAATACAAATGTACCTTATTTAGGGTTCCACTCCTACATAAAGGGGACCCCAATCATTTCTAAGGATCATCAATCAATGGAAAAGAATATGCACCTTTACTTTTCTTCTCATCTTTCTGAAATTGTCCGTTAGCTTTATCACATTCTCTTTGTTTATTTCCACTGTTCATCGAGGTCCTTCTCGAGGTGAACTTGGGGCTTGAGGAAGAAACCTGTTCGTATACTGGTTTGATTTAACTTTCTTAGTCAACTCACATACTTACTTTTCTTGTTAAAGTAATTAGTATTTGATTAAATCACATATCTTTAAAACCTCATTATAAATTTAAATCGTTACTCAGTTTTTAGGGTAAACACTTTGGCACCCACCGTGGGGCTAAGGATAATGGTGATTATTTAATTACGGATTCTCATTACACACAATATTTTTACACAATTTCTTGTCAAGATTTTCTGATCCTCAAGATTAAAACATGTCAAACTCGCAAAATGCACATGTTCGTAACAGCGAAGGTCTCGAATTTCATGGGGAAAACAACAATATAGGGGTGTGTGTACCACCGATAAACTATGGGGGAGTGCCATATGTGGAACCGGTTGATGTTAGTTCAGCATGGCTCTAAACGCAAACGTCGGAGGAAGCATACGCGGGGAGACCCGACCTAGTGGCCAAAGAACACAGGGTCGAGAAGATGGCCACAAAATACTCGACGTACTAAACCAATGCCGGGAAGGTAGAGTGATGGATCTGGGGCTCACCCCTCTATCGTTATAATGCTCTAAGAACTCACAAAAAAAGACCGAGTCACGATAAAAAAGGATCGAGGATAATAATAAAAAAACAGAGACATACAACTCGCGGGTCGACCAAATACCAAGAGCGCCTCTGATTTTGAAAGGTCTTGATTCCAAAAGGTTTGTGCAAAAACCTTTTCTCCCGAGCGCCGATGCGAAGCCTATTCCAAAGAAGTTTCGTATGCCGGACATACCTTAATACAATAGAATCACCAATCCAAATGAGCACATCACTACGTACACATGTGACATAAAGGGAAGCGACTTGGAGGATAATGAAATTGAATCGGTTTTGCTAAAGAAATTTTGCAAGACTTTGTCCAAAGGGGCGATGATTTGGTACCGCAACTTGGCCCCAAACTCTATCGATTCATTCACCATGTTGGCGGATTCATTTTTGAAGGCACATGCTGGAGTTATTAAAGTTGCAACAAGGAAATCGAACATCTTCAAAATTAAACAGAGGGAGAACGAGATGTTGAGGGAATTCGTGTCCCGATTTCAGATGGAACGAAGGGAAATACCACCAGTATCCAATGATTAGGCCATTCAAGCTTTCACCCATGGGTTTAAAGAGTGGAGCTCGATAGCTTCACAATAGTTAAAGTAAACTTGATTGAGTATCCCGCTTTGACTTGGGTGGATGTGCATAACCGATATTAGTAAAAAATTAGGGTTGAGGACGACCAGTTGGGAGCCCCCTCAAGTTTTGTTTATCCGAGCATATTATCAATAAAGGATTTGAGCGACGGAGAAAGGAACCAAGGTTGAACAAAGAACGGTATCAGTCGTATGTCGACGAACGAAGAAACAATTTGGGGCGCAATGTACCTCAGAATGATCGAAGAGTTGATTGAGGAAAGAATCCTCAAGGACTCATGAGTAATTCTGGATTTGATAGGCATGCAGGACCGGCAGAGGCACCTCGGTTATCGAAATACAATTTCAGAATCAATTCCCCGGGGATCGTTTCAGCCATTGGAAAGATTAGGAATACTAGATGGCCTAAAGCTGAGCAAACTAACCCTTCTTTAAGGAATCCTAACATGATGTGTAAGTATCACGGGACATATGGGCACAGGACCAAGGATCGTGGACAACTAAGAGAGTATGTTGCCCGATTATTTAACGAGGGGCATCTTCGAAAATTTCTCATCGACAGAGCCAAAACCAATTTAAGCGAAGATGCCAATATAAAGAATGAACCAGATAAGCCTTAACATGTTACTCATATGATCATCGGCAGAGTCGGTGTCCCGTAGGGAACCGTGTTCTAACGCACTAAAGTATCAATTATAAAGGAGAAGTGGACTCGAGACTACGTGCTCGAAGGAACCCTTATAGTCAATGAAGAAGACATCGAAGGCCTCTTTCAGTCGCACAATTATGCACTGGTAATTTCTATTCTGTTAAATAAATTTCAAGTTAAATGTATTTGTGTTGATCCAGGTAGCTCACCGAACATAATCAGGTTGAGGGTCATAGAGCAGCTCGGGCTGCTAGATCAAATCATACCTGCATCTAGAGTATGGAATGGCTTCAACATGGAAAGAGAAACGAAGAAGGGAGAAATAATCCTCCCAGTGAACGTGGCTGGGACTATACAGGACATTAAATTTCATGTCATCTAAGGTGACATGAGGTACAATGCATTGCTTAGGAGGCCATGGATCTGTATCATGAGGCCAGTGCCTCGACCCTTCACCAAATGATGAAATTTCTGACAAAAGATGGTGTGAAGACAGTGTGTGGGGAGCAACATCCAACAAAAGGAGATGTTTGCAGTTCATGGTTTAATACCCGTTTCGACACCCTCAACCCATCAAAAATAAGCTGACGGCCAAATAGCAATCACAATCTGCATCCTCGATTGAATCCGAGGAACAGGTAGCCGAGCACGAGGGAGAGTGCTTCCTTACCCCCCCCCCCCCGAGCTTTTGTCACCCCCGAGGAGCAGACGCAATGAAGTCCACGATCAAGGAACTAAGTTAGGTGATATTGATCGAGTATCTACCGGAACGGAAGGTATACCTGGGAAGGGTTGACCCCCGAACTCAGGAAAAAATTCATTCAATTCCTTATTGATAACATATATTATTTTTCTTGGTCGCATTGGCTGAGTCTCGACCCCAGGTTCAAACCGGTAAAGCAAAAGAGAAGACCCCAGTCCGAGGTGAAGCACGCATTCATAAAGAACGAGGTAACTAAACTTCTCAAAATAGGGTCCATTAGGGATATAAAATACTCCGAGTGGCTAGCCAATGTAGTAGTAGTCCCCAAAAAAGGGAAACAAACCTAGAATGTGTGTAGATTACAATGATTTGAACAAAGAGTGCCCTAAAGACTCTTTCCCACTACCTAACATTGATCGTATGATCGACGCCATGGCCGGTCACGAGATCCTAACCTTTCTCGATGCCTACTCTGAGTACAAGAAGATTCAAATGAACTAGAAGCACCAAGAAAAAACTTTGTTTATTACGAAGTATGGAACATATTGTTACGACATAATGCCCTACGGTCTAAAAAATTTAGGGGCTACATACCAACGCCTAGTTAATAAGATGTTTTAACAACATATAGGCTAATCTGTGAAAGTTTATATTGAAGACATGCTAGTTAAGTCCCTACTCGCAGAGGACCATTTGACTAATTTGCAGGCAACGTTCGAGATCTTAAGGAAGTACAACATGAAGCTCAACCCCAATAAATGTGCCTTCGGGGTTGGCCCGGGCAAATTCTTGGATTTCATGGTATCGTACAGAGGGATGGAAATGAACCCCAACAAAATGAAAACCATCAAAATATCACCATCGTGGATAGTGGGAAGGTCGTACAACGGTTGACCGGGCGGATAGCTGCTCTAGTTTGATTTATCTCGAGGTCATCGGATTGAAGCCACTAATTATTCTCCCTACACAAAAAGAAGAATGACTTCGCATGGACTCCAGAATGTCAACGAGCATTGGAGAAGTTAAAGCGGTACTTGTCGAGCCCGCCCCTACATCACACTCCGAAGGAAGACAAAAAACTTTACTTATACTTGGTTGTGTCTGAGGTAGTGGTAGTGACGTGCTAGTTTGAGAAGACCAAGGTTCACAATTTCCGATTAATTATGTAAGTCGAAAATTAGGAGATGTTGAAATCAGTTATCCGCATTTAGAAAAATTAGCACTTGCATTAATAAGCGCATCTAGAAAATTAAAGCCATATTTCCAATATCATCCCATATGTGTGTTAACTACATACCACTTCAAAAAAATTTTTATAAGCCCGAGTTGTCGGGTCGGTTGGCCATGTGGGCCATCGAACTTATAGGATACAATATCGAGTAAAACCCTTGAACGACCATCAAGCTTCAAATTTTAGCAGACTTCGTGGTGGATTTTATGCCTGCCCTCGTACCCGAAGTAAAAAAGGTACTTATACTAAGATCGGGTACATCATCGGGGGTATGGACCATCTTCACAGACAGCGCCTCGAATGTGAAAGGGTATGGGCTTAGTATTTTTTTAAAACAACCTACGGACGGTGTCATTGGACAATGTATCGAAACTTCAAGATTAACTAACAATGAGGACGAGTATGAGGCCATGATTGCAGGTCTCGAACTAGCCCAAAGCATGGGAATGGAGATCATCGAGGCAAAATATGACTCTCTTTTTGGGATAAACCAAGTAAACAAAAGCTTCGAAGTTTGAGAGGATAGGATGCAAAGATATTTGGACAAACTCAAGTAACATTGCACCGCTTCAAAGAATGGATCTTGGACCATATACCTTGAGAGTAGAACAGTGAGGACGATGCACTTACAAACTTAGGGTCATCGGTATGCTGACTATGTGAACTTAATTTTAAGTGGGGTGACTCCGTTAGAGTTGTCACTAGATGGTAAAAGAAAATTCATGCATTATGTTAGATTTTATCTATGTGATGAGCCATCTTTGTTTAAGAATTGTACATATTAGTTGGTATGTCGTTGTATCCTTAAGGAGGAGATGGAAGCCGTCTTACAAGATTGTCATGCATCTCGAAATCTTTGATGTTTGTGGAATAGTCTTCATGGGGTATTCCCAGCACCAAATGGCAATCGGTACATCTTGGTTGCAATTGACTATGTGTAAAAGTGGGTTGAGGCTATGGCTTTGCATACAAAACTCAAATTGGCGCTTCGTCGTACAAGTTAGTTTATGGGAAGGCTTGTCACTTACCCGTTAAACTTTAGCACAAGGCATAATGGGTAGTGAAGAAGCTCAAATTTGATAAGTATCTAGCTGGGGGCAAATGGGTGTTCGCAACAAAACGAGCTCAAAGAGTTTCGATTGCATGCATTTGAGAACGAAAAGTTGTATAAATAGAAAACAAAGAGATGGCATGACAAACATATTTTACAACGTGAGTTCAAACCTGGTCAAGCCTTCAATTCAAGGTTCAAACTTTTTTGGAGGGAGCTCAATTCTAGATGGTTGTGTCCATTAGAAGTAGTGGGGACTGCGAACAATGGAGTCGTTGAGCTAAGGCATCCCAAAAGCGATGGCACATTTTTAGTCAATGGGCAGAGAGTTAAGCACTATTGAGGTGGTGGTATTTGTCATCACTAAAATCTGATAGACTTGGTGGATGCTTAAGGGAACATGTGGCGTCACGCCTCGACGTTAAATCAGGCATATATTGGGTGGAAACCCAATTTTTATTGCTTTCGTAGCTTAGTTTTTCTCTTTTTCATTAGAGTATACTATTGTTTTTGTTTTTCTTTGTATTCATATATAACGTCGAGACGAATTGTGTGGAATGTGTATAATGAATGTCCTAAGTGCCCGGAGGGGTGGGGGTGTGGGATTTGTTCAAAAAGAGGAAAACCAACGCCCAAGCCAGCGTGTCGTGCTGCCTAGAGCGCACAAATCAGGAGAAAATACACCTCCAGTGCCATGGTTAGCGCTACGCGCTTGCTAGGGGCCATGTAATTTTTTTTGTTTTTTTATTATTTTGTTTTACTTTTTACTTAACTCATTAACCCTTAACCCGACATGAATACCTGTTTTTACTCACCTTCTAACATATATCCTCTACCCATATCCATTTCTAACTCTAATAAAAATAACTCTAACACCCTAATCCCCCCCCCCCTCCCCATCTCTCTCATCTCACCCTTCTCTCTACCAAATAACCCCGCCACACTACCCCCTCTCCTACCCTCATTGTTCTTTCTCTCACATACTACATATGTATGTTTCTTCTTCTTCTCTATCTCCTTTTTTGTTTTTTTTTTGTAGTTTTTAACCCAACCCCCATCCCAAATGACCTATATGACCACTCTTCCCCAGAGTCCTTTTACAAATTTAATAATTGGTGGCTAGTTGTTGGTATGAAATAAAACAAAATTGGTTGGTGAATATGTTATATGGAGTAGTAAACTCCGATTCACTTCAATAAAAATTTTGGGAGGGTCTACATGTTCCACCATTGTTTAATTGAGTTACACACACTTGATGCCCACAACTTATTTAATAAATGCTTGAGAGAATAAATTGTGCACCGATCAACTCTAAGTAACCATGTGTGTTTGTATGCGATTGGGCTAAGTATGGGGATGATTTTACATAGCCCAAAGCTTGTGCACAATTTTCACCATGCCATAACCACACTACCCACACCCTGTAGCATGTATCATGCATGTTGTATCCGCTTCTTAGCATTAATTCGGTTAGTGTATTACCTGTAGTAATTTGGGATCAAGTGTTGTGTGCTTGCACTAAAGGTAAGTCGCATTGACATGGTCAACTACTTGTTTGTATGAAATAACACTTGGAATATAATTGAGTGGCATGGGGAAGTCTTGAGTAACTAGTGCCTTGTGGTGCAAAACTTGTGAACTTCTTAGACGATTATTGTGAGTATATGTCACAGAGCCTTTAGGTCTAAGTGTGGGGTTATTTGACTTTCACTTTAACCTTAGGGTGGACTTCTTGATTAATTTCACATCCAAATTGATTGTTTTGTAGGTTTCAATGGCTTGTGACAGTGCTAGAAAAAGTAAAAGGAGTGGAGAAGCCATCTACTACTGCCCCCCCTCCTAAAAAGCACAACCAAAGTGAGGGGTCATCACAACAAGAAAAAGGGAAGCAAGTTGCTGATAGATCAAGGAGGGAATCTTCGGGACCACGTCCCCAATTGGATTTAGCTCGTGAGGATGCTATCACAACTTCGAGCCATATGGGCGGTATGTATCTGCAATGGGGATCAATTAGACCACTTTGGAGAGGAATTTCCTTGATGTGCTAGCCCGGTTGAAAAATATGAACATGGACAAGTTAATTGAGTGCCCGGGATATGCGAACTTGAGCATGTTAAGGGAGTTGTATACGATTTGGAACAACCACATGTTCATGCCGTGGGTCAGAGGGAAGGAAGTACTATTGGATTGGGAGTCGTTATGCAAGTTCGTAGGGGTTGATTGCCCAAACCCGAGGAGGTTTCCAAAGTTGGTAAAAAGATTGAACAATAATATTATTCTTCACATCGATGTGCCATACATTCTAATTCTAAGTGGACAAGGATGAAGGGTGATACCTACATTGAGATACTGTGATTTGACCTCAAAAAAATTACTAAGGTGTGGCTGAATATTGTGCAGCCCAAACTGATGCCAATAGAGCACAACACCGGGTGCACTCGAGCCAGGTGTGTTTGAACGTATTTTTTATGACTAGCAGACCTGTCAATATGGGTTAAATTATGTTGGGGAGATGGCCCGCACATAGTTTGGGCAGAAGATAAATAGGTTCTTCTTTAGTAACCTACTGCTATAGTACATGATCTCTCGTGAGGTATTTGAGTACCCTAGTTTTGATTATATGGTGGAGGTTGTGAAGGAAATGATGGATATTACTTCCTTGATGGATTCTACTACCAAGTTGAGCCTGGCGGCTCGGAATGAGCGGGAAGAAAATTTTAACAGATATCTCTATGGTTCACTAAACTTGATGATGAGTAGGATAAAAGTAACGGATGAGGAGATGATGCAGCTCAATAATGATCTATCCAGTTATTCAAAGTAAATGTTGGGGATTGAATGTGGCAGTCCCATTCACCCATCAGAGGATGAAAACACCAACAAATGATCAAATGGTGAGTATTTAAATAGGTGTTGACATCACTAGGCCAATGTCCTCGATACCCCTTGGAGTAGAAGATAATGAGCGCGGAGCTTCCGCTGGTGGGTGTTCTAAGGATGAAGGTTTAGAGTATGACCCGATAGGGTCCGAATAGCATGGGCTTCTTCTCTCCACCTTAATCTTTTTTTGAATTCTTATATGCGTCGGAGACTATGCATAACATAATTGCGGGATGGGGGAACTACTTTCTAAAGTGTAATTGGATAAAACATTTTCTTTTTCATTATTTTTTTTTAGAAGTCATAGTTAGTTGTAGTCTAGTTTAGGGAAGTGGTAGACATTATAAAAAATGAAAAAATAAAAAAAAATTCAGAAATAACTCGAATTTTTTCCGACAATGAATCTCTTAAAAAAAATTCTTGATGAATGTTTGGTGTTGGCACATTACGCTATGGCATGCGCTATGTCTTCCTCTTATATTTTATTTGAGGTGTGAAGCCTACGTAAAATAAATTGCCTACACTGTGGCGCCTATTCTCAGTTGTTTGACTTGTATGTCACCTAAAGCATTATTGCTTAAACTTCTCAACTATGTGTGCTTGCTTGTCTATATAGTTTAACAGAACCATCTGTATTATGTCATGTGCAATATGTGTGTGAGGATTTGTTTTATTCAGTACTACCCTATGTATTCTAGAACATTTCCTTTGTGTTAGTCGAAGCGAAACCACTAAGTTGTGCTGGTCTAGGAGATGCTGTAGGCATTTCTTTGCTTAATCATAGATGTGCTTGTCACTTACAAAAACAATCCCATTGCTAGCTTCGTTAAGCCTATTGACCCTTTTCTTGGCACCCACATTGCAAACTGTATCCCTATTTTGTTCTTAACTTGAGCTTGTTGAACCTTTACGTCCGAAACCACTTAGTTGCTAAAGGAAATAACGCGAGAGATTGAAAAGTAGCATTCGAGTTGAACCGCACAAGGACCCATATGGTGCACTAAAGTTGTGAAATATACTACTAGCCTATGAACCTTAAATGTATGGAGTGTGTGTAAAAAGAAATAAAAAAAGGAGAAAAGAAAAATGTAAGGAAAAACTACAAATAATGCTGATTGTCAACGAGAAAAAAAGCCACACAACCTAATTTGCCTACATTGTGCTAGTGGGATATAGAAGTGCTTAATTGAACAAAAAGTTTTGTATGGATTGTGACGAGTGAATTGGTTGAGAAAATATATGCTTGATTCTTGAGTGTAGTGTATTAAAGTAATTAGGAAGGTTAGTCACTATTCATAATTGTATCTTACCTGCCCCTTAGCCTAAAGTAAAACCCATAAGTCCTAATTGATCCGAGAGTTGGCTAGCTTAGATTAATATAGATGTACATTACGGGAAAACTTATGGTAAGACGAGGAGATACACATGAATTTCTTCGTGAGGGTTAGCGTATTTTGTTCAATTGTGTGATGTCCTTTATTTATGTTCATAGTTATACTTGAATGTATGGACTATTTCTATATTTACTCCTCTTGTTTGGTGGTGAGGGCACATGATCTCATGACGGATTGGTAAAATAGTTAATTTCTCTTATTGGTTTAGTGCGCGAGTTGAGGGTGCTCAGTGGTAATGAGACGACTCATGAGGTAGGGTGGTTATGGACAGGTTGTTTGAATTGGTTGAATTAAATTGATTATACTTGGGCATGTTTTAAACAGGAAGGATGTGAATTTTGCATGTTCATGCTTGAGTGCTGGTATCGATCACAATCAAAGTTGAGTGTATGGTTGAAAAATTGAATTGCTCCTCCATAATTGATGTGTACGTTACTGGGGTGTAGTTGATAGTTCTATTTCTCGAGGTTGAGCACGAGTTTAAGTATGGGGTGTTTATATTCGTCTTAATTCATGTATACGTATAGGCATTTTGCCTCGTATTTAACTCATATTTTGTGTAATTTGGATGTGTAATGTAATAATTAATTCTAATACGCAGTTATTCTATGTGTAGGAGTCACCCAGTGGCAATGTGGACGAAGGCGCACGAGTTGAAGCAAAAATACAAAAAATAAGAAAAGGGCAAAGTGCAGCCCAGGCCAGTGCACCACGATGCCTCGGGCGTAACTTCCACGCGCAAAACATTTCTAGCGCTAATGCTAGTGCGACGTGCTACCCTAGGCGCTGGATGACAGGTTTTACTCCGATTTCATTTGGGACAAGGTTTTGACATCACTACACTCTCCAACTCGTATTGAAGGAAGTCTAAACCTATTCTGGAGGGGGAGACACCACTTTGATAGGAAAACACAAGAACGGAACAGTCTGGAGCAAGGATTATCAATTTTCCTTCACCTTTCTTAGTATTTTAAACTATTCAACACATATAAATATTTCTAACTTTATCACGAGTGCCTAAGAACCTCATTATTCCGAGGTTATGGGTTGTCATTGACTATTGTAGTTTGACAGTTGATTGTTTTGATTGGTTTATCATACTAATTTGTTTATTCAATCTTGCCCTTTATTATTCTATTGTGTAGCTAAGAGTAGAGTACAATGTACGAATTTATTGTGGGAACTATAGATTGCCTATAAGATTTTAAAGAGTAAGTTCTTGAATTCGGACATTGGAGAATAGATTCCAGACTAGGATAGACATACTCTAGTTGCCTTACTTGGTTATTTTTGCATGAAATTTACATGCATTATTGTTAATTCTAATTCTATTGACATGTAATCTTAGGTTGGCTTGAATAGGTGAGCGAAGCGTCGAAAGACTTTGCAAGCATAATTAACCCTGCTAACCAAAAAATTAGATAAATCAAGTGAGTAAATCAAACAGAAGAATGAAATAGGTGAGACATTAATCCCATATCTTCGGAATATTCCCATCTCATTGAATTCTTGCTAAGTGTTTGTTTGCTCTACTTGTGATCTTATTTTCTTATCTGCATAGTAGTTTCATAGTAATTAGCTCGTGGGAACGATACGTTTTCATAAAAAATGATGTCTGGTATTGGATTTGAAAAATGATGTTAGTTGTTATTGATTGAAGCTTGCCGGAAAGAAGTAAGTATCTTTTCAATCCGTGTAAGAGGAAATTCTCCCTATAGGTAATTTATTTTCTACTTGTTACTTGATTTAATAGCCACGTATATGCGTGTCACGACCCCAAATCTAAACTAGTCATGGTGGCGCCTATCGTGGAACTAGGCCAGACAAATCCACACTCAAATGTAAATAAGCTTTCATTTATATCATTACTAAACAGATAACCCATGAAGGGTCGTTTAATCATTTTAAAATAGATAAAGCTACACCGAATATTAAATACAACCCGGAGATCCCGGAGTCACTGGTCATGAGCATTTACAGAAAATATAAAACTCTGGAAAATAAAATTTATAATAATAAGCAGGAAAAAGAAGGGTTGCAGACACATGAAACTACCTCGCAAAATCTTTGAGAAGTCTCTGGAACAGATACACAGCTCACTCTGCCCTAGCACCTGGATCTGCACACAAGGTGAAGGGAGTAATGTGACTACGCCAACTCAGTAGTAATGAAAATAAATGAGGTCTAAGCAGTAAGAAACACATAAAGTCACATCATCATTTCATAATAAGCACAATATTTCTCTCCAACGGTGAATACGTTAAATCATCACGCTTAAAAAGCCAATTTAATAAAACTTCCTTGAAAAGTGTAATTTCCAACAATTTCAGAAAAATGTCCATGAAGTTTAGAATAAAAATGAGATGAATCATAAGTAGCCTCTCGGGCAAAACATGTTTAAGAAACTACCCCTTGCACGTAACATCACTCAGAATCAGCCCCTCGGGAATACCTCACAGTCACTCATAATCAGCCACTCGGCCAACCTTACAGTCACTCACAACCAGCCCCTCGGGCAACCTCACAGTCACTCATGCCTCCCAATCACTCATCACTCGGCACTCGCACTCAGTAGGTACCTGCGCTCACTAGGGAGGTGTGTACAGTCTCCGGAGGGGCTCCTACAGCCCAAGCGCTAATATAAAGCAATCTCATGTCATATCATATTATCACAATTAGGCCATCGGCCTCACTCAGTCAGGAACTCTCAAAAGCCACTCGGGATATCAGTAAAACTGGGTACTCAACCCAATAACATCATTTTATATCTCAAAATTGTGTAAATAATGTTGTGTTTCGAAATCAGTTAAACATAATATGACTGAGTGTAAATCATAAGTCAACACAGTGAGGAATAGTAGTAAAAGCCCCGAATGGGTCTAAACAGGTCGGCCCAAGGCCCCAAACATGGCTTACAACCCAAATATAACAATAGTCTGGAAACATGATTTAACATATTATTTAAAAGTAAATACGCAACTCATTAGTTGCCACAGGAAGGACCAAGTCCAAATCTCCAATCAGTGCACGCCACACACCCGTCATCTAGCATGTGCGCCCCTCCGAAAATGGTGAGAAAATGCGAAGTTCGGGGTTTCATACCCTCATGACAAGATTAACAGTCATTACTTACCTCAAACCGGCCCGAATAATAATGCGTGATGCTCTTGCCCCTCGAATCGACCTCCGATTGCTCCAAATCTACTCAAAATCATACGCATACCATCAATATACGCTAAAGGAGTTATTCTCACATGAAAATTATCATATTAGACCAAACATTCCGAATTTGGCTCAAAGCCGGCTCCCGGGCCCATGTCTCGGAATCCAATAAAAATTACATCACATGAATCCTTTTCCTCCAATGAGTTCGTACATACCAAGAACATCAAAACCGGACCTCAAATGGCCCCTCAAATCCTCAATCAATGGTCTCCAAATCATAAGCCCTAATTCTCCAATTTTTCGGTTTAAATCCCACTAATTCCAGGTTTAATTACTCATAAATGAACATAGAATCGAGTATTGAAATAAAAAATCTTTCCTCCAAGTGTTTCCCCTTGATTTCCTCTTCAATCCCTCTCAAAAAGCTTCAAAACCGCTCAACAATGGTGAAAAATGGACTGAAATTCGCGAAGGAGGGGTTTAAATACTTCTGCCCAGATCACTCTATGTGAACGCGGCCTATTCCAAGTGTTCGCAATGAACAAAATTTATCAGCCCTTCTTTTAACCTATGCGATCGCGGTCTTTCCCATGCGATCGCGTAGAACAAATTTTTTCAACAGTCTTCCACAACTCTTCTGGATAGTATGTAGTATAGTGGTCATAACTTTTTATAAAAACTTTAAAATTATAATTAGTTTAACTTTTTTAAAACTAGACATCAAGGGCTATAACTTTCTTTTTTGGATCAGCTTCAACTTCCTTATAGATTGTGACTTATAAGCTTCCAAAGTCGGGACAGTGCAACATAAAGTTTACTCTATGCGATCACGTGAAGCCTTATGCGATCGCATAGCACAGCTAGATTCTTCCAAATTTTCTCTATGCTAACGCGGCCAAGTCTATGATACCGCAATGTACACCCCTAAGGCCAAAAACCAACAACAAGAAATGGCCTAGAAATGGTCCTAAACCACCCGAAACTCACCTGAGACCCTCGGGACCTCAACCAAAACATACCAACACATCCCATAACATCACACAAAATTAGTCGAGCCTTTGAATCACCCAAAACAACATCAAAATACCAAATAATATCGGATTCAAGCCTATGAACTTTGAGATTTCTTAATTCTGCCAAAGATGCCGAAACCATCCAAAACACGTCCGATTGACCTGAAATTTTGCACACACATCCAAAATGACACTACTAACCTGTTCGAACTTCCGAAATTCCATTCCGACCCCGATAACCTATTTTCTACTGCCGATCAGAAATCACCAAAAACTAACTTTCGTCAATTCCAGCCCAATTCTACACCGGACATCAAAATCACATTACGAACATACTCCTAAGTCCCAAATCACCTAACGAAGCTATCCGAGCCATAAAATCTACATTCCGATGTTGTTTTCCAATAAGTCAACTTCCGGTTGATTTTTCCAACTATTGAACCAAGTTAAGACACTAACTGTCTCATTTCTCTCCAACAAATCGCTCTGAACCCGAGCCAACCAATCTAACACAACATAATGAAGCTGAACCACATATAATTAAGCATAAACATGGTAAACGGGGCTATTAATCTCGGAACAACTGGCCGGGTCATTACATCCTCCCCCACTTAAACATACGTTTGTCCTCGAACGTGTCAG
The DNA here is from genome assembly GCA_005239505.1 of Nicotiana paniculata. NCBI lineage: Eukaryota > Viridiplantae > Streptophyta > Magnoliopsida > Solanales > Solanaceae > Nicotiana > Nicotiana paniculata. The sequence goes on from ML320457.1 coordinate 201,100, forward strand.
GAGTTGTTCCCCAACACCATCAAACTGCCGAGTAGCCTCAACATGCACATACTTGGGGGTGATCCCATGTCACCCTATCCCAACCTGACCCATAAACCTTAGAACCAAATTTCCACTTCTTAAGTAATTTAAGAGATCAACATTCCACGAATATAAACGGAATAAGTCGGAACATGTTGTATCGAGCCATATCCGTAACCCCAGATGTAATCACATAACATAACACATGACTTAAACACTCATAGTGATAACTCCTAATTACAATAGCTACTTAAACAACACAATATCGGGAAATAACCTCTTATTAAGCAAAGCCTCTCTTTAACACTCTCATTTACTATCGATGATGAAAGAAACACGTAGAAACTAGCAACCACTTGTCTGATCAGCCAGACTCGAATAAACTCAATGACAATCGAATGGTACATCCCTTAACAATATAAATTTGGAGTCAGCAATTCCGACCCGACGCAGAACACACACTCATGTAGGCCTACCAATAACCCTAAATCAACTATGGTCACCCACAACAGATAGATTACCCACCAAAAAGTTCACAATGAGTGAATCACGGTATATACTAACATTTGACTAGATTTTACTCGCATCTTCATAGTTCATTACCACAAAATAACCTATTTATGAGAACTCTCAGTCTCGAAGTCAAGAAGTGCACCAATTACTATATCTGATCTAAACTCCACCGCTCCAGTACATAACACTACCCTAATACTCAACCATTCCACGAGGGATACCCCTAAAATCCATATATGTCACCAAGCAAACTTGAATATCAGCAGTCGATCCAACAAGAGAGCGTCGCTAAACCAATGAAGCACCCTTAACTCCACACATGCCTTTTCTGAAATGTATACCCTCATCAAGCCACGCAATAGTTCTATCATCTACCTAGTCATCTGAAACTGGCAATGCTACCTAAAAATTTTTGATCTTCCTTCCAGATCTAAACCGTGACCTCACACATGCAAATATCACTCTAAACGACATACCGCATACACCATGCCATCCTATGATAAATAAGAGAACTTCATAATCCCTTTCGAACCACAAGAAACTACGCGCCCAACTAGTCAAGAACTTCCCATTGATCCCATTTAGAAGCAAAATCACTATACATCACCTGCACCTCACACCAGTAGAAAATATGCATCTCTAACCATGGTAGAAACCATGACGAACTATCCGAATCCCATTTTTACAACACAAAACAGTTAGGACTGAATCCTTCTAACTCAACCAAGCTATGCAGGTCACCTAAACCCAAGAGCATTGCTAAGAAACACCTGTAAAACTCATTACCTCATGAACACCCAAAGAACTAAATGTATCCCTTATCATGACAATCCGACCTAATACCAAGTTGCCCTATTTATCCAAGTTCCTTCTGACTTACCTGCGAATCTAATGCCATTAACTTCACCTTCCTGATACTGATATGTAGAATCTATGATAATGTAGAAATGCCACAAATCTTGACACCCTCCAACGTAAATCTCAGTTCTAGCGCAAAACACACATTGAATATTCCCAATTACTATACTTGACCTTGATTCCATCAGAACCATTGTCAAGATTCATCCACCTCTACTCAAACCTCAATTAGACTGATCAAACAGACCGAACGACTTGTGCTCCATTAGCACTACAACACCCCAAGAAGTAATCCACACATACTCGAAGCAACAAGAAAATTCCTACATTGCACATACTACACTATTTTACAATTACAACTCAATCATTCAATAAATAAATAAATAAGAAGAATCCAATTATCCATAGAGTACATTACAACCTGTAGAGAAAATTTCCATTACTCGAGTCATCCCCGATCTCAACCCCTGCAAACCACAACTGATTAACCAATATACCTCGAACCGAACCTAACTTATCACTAGCAGACTCCCCCACCTGGCTCAAAGCCATAGATCAAAACAACCAGTAACTCATAATGACCATACGCTAACACTGTCGCCATACTACAGGAGATTCAACTAAATCCTTCATAAGCTCATATATAACTCAAACCATTTAACATCCCAAATCATCTACAACCTCATATTCACCATTGCAATAACCGTGCCAACTCCCAAAAGTGATCTAAACTAAAATTGGAACATATGTCAATTATTGGTAAAAGAGAACTAGATACAAAACAACATAAGGATCACACAACCTCAGGACATCCTGCGGGAAATAGCCCCGCCTGCTTAGCCTCAAACTGATCTCTCCTTATACTATCCTTCTGCATCTAAACACAACGCACGCCTACCCTCGAGGCATCAAAATACGCGGTAAAGAACATGAAGCCTATGGAAAGACTAACACCGGAGCTGTGATCAAAGAAATCTTGAGCTTCTGGAAGCTCTCTTCACACTCGTCTGACAACCTGAATACCCTCATTGGGCACCACGTGCCCCAAGAATGCTACTGAACTAAACAAAAAATTCACACTTGGAGAAATTTGCATAGAGCTTCTCCTCCCTAAATCCTTATAATGTTGTCCTCAAATACTGGGTATCCTACCCTTGGCTATGTGTACACGCCAGGATGCCATCAATGAATACAATAACAATAGAGTGCTAATACCGCTAGAATACACCGTTAATCGAATACATGAACGCTTCTAGGGCATTCGCAAACCCCAAAAGAAATCACCGGGAACTCATAACACAACAGAACGATCCTCTTCACTCCACAACTAAAAAACATAAGAGGTCTTCCAATACACTCACAACTCGAAGCCATATGCCAACTCGAGATCGAAATCAAACACTCAATAGTTCTTTCCACATTTCAAGCCAATCCGTTTGTCATAATCAAACAATTTGAACACACCTCACCATCGAATCACACTCGCCACATAGTCATCCAGTAACAAAACCCCCACCGATAAGGACACAAACGGACATATAAGTCCGAAATGCACGGCTCACACAACCAAAATCTTAGCACTCAAGCCACAAAATAAACTCTAGCCTCAAGTCCTCAAGACTAACCCATTATCAACATGCTAAAATCACATCTCACATATGGAAGGAATTCAAGAATTACATTTATGGTTGAATAAAATGGATTCGCACGACAAGAATTCAAGAATGTGAGATTTTCCTAAAGGTTCTGTAGCCTCTCAAAAATAAGTACAGACGTCTCTGTACTGATCCGCAAGACTCTACTAATCTTTCTCATGACCGGTGAGTGCTATGTAACCTAGCACTCTGATACGAACATGTCACGAACCCAAATCTAAAATAGTCGTGATGGCACCTATTATGGAACTAGCCCATCCAAATCCACACTCAAACATAAATATTCTTTTATTTATATCATTACTAAATTGATAACCTACGAATATTTGTTTAATCATTTTAAAACAAATAAAGCTACACTGAATATTAAATACAACCCCGAGATCCCAAAGTTACTGGTCATGAGCATCTACAAAAAACATACAACTCTACAAAATAAACTCTATAATAGTAAGCAAGAGAGAGTAAGGATGCGAACGCGTGCAGCTACCTCGCAAAATCTGCCCTACACCTGGATCTGAACACAAGGTGCGGGGAGTAATGTGAGTACGCCAACTCAGTAGTGACGAAAATAAATCAGGTCTGAGCAGTAAGAAACACATAAAATCAAATCATCATTTAAGAATAAGCACAGTCTTTCTTTCCAACAGTGAATACGTTAAATCATCACGCTTAAAAAGCCAATTTCAGTAAAACTCCTTTGAAAAGTGTAATTTCCAACAATTTAAGAATGATGTCCAAGAAGTTTAGTGTAAAAATTAAATGAATCATAAGTATCCGCTTGGGCAAAACATGTATCAGAAACTGCCCGTCGGGCATAACAACACTCAGAATCAGCCCCTCGGGCATACCTCACAGTAACTCATAATCAGCCCCTCGGGCAACCTCAAATTCACTCATAATCATCCCCTCGGGCAACCTCACAGTGACCCATGCCACCCAATCACTCGTCACTCGGCACTCGCACTAGAGGTGTGCACAGACTCCGGAGGGGCTCCTACAGCCCGAGCACTAAAATCAATCCATCTTGTGGCATATCATATCCTCACAATCAGGCCCTCGCCCTCACTTAGTCAGAAACTCTTAAAATCCGCTCGGGCTATCAGTAAAACAGGGTACTCGACCAAAAAACATCATTTTATATCTCAAAATAGTGTAAATAAAGATGAGTTTCAAAATCAGTTAAACATAATATGACTGAGTGTAAATCATAAGTCAACACAGTGATGAATAGCAGTAAAAGCCCCCAAGGGGTCTAAACAGGTCGGCACAAGGCCCCAAACATGGCTTACATCCCAAATGTCACAATAGTCTGAAAACACGATTTAACATATGATTAAAAGTAAATACGCAACTCATTAGTTGCAACGGGAAGGACTAAGTCCAAATCCCAAATCAGTGCACGTCACACACTCGTCATCTAGCATGTGCGCCACTCAGAAAATAGTGAGAAAATGTGAAGTCCGGGGTTTCATACCCTCATGACAAGATCTACAGTCATTACTTACCTCAAACTGAATACTAATCCGTGATGCTCTTTCCCCTCGAATCGACCTCAGATTGCCCCAAATCTAGTCAAAATAATATTTATACAATCAATATACGCAAAAGGAATGAATTCCGCATAAAAAATATCAAATTAGACCCAAAATTCTGAATTTTACTCGAACCTGGCCCCCGGACCCACATTTCAGAATCCGATAAAAATTACATCAAAATAATCCTTATCGTACCAAAATTTTGCACATACCAAGAACATCAAAATCGGACCTCAAATGGCCCCTCAAATCCTCAATCAAAGCTCTCCAAATCATAAGCCCTAATTCTCAAATTTTTGAGTTTAAACCCCACTAATTCGAGGTTTAATTACTCATGAATCAAAATATAATCGATTATTGAAGTCAAAAATATTACCTCCAAGTTTTCCCCTTGATTCCATCTCTAATCCCTCTCAAAAAGCTTCAAAACCGCTCAACAATGGTGAAAAATAGATTGAAATCCGCGAAGGAGGGGTTTAAGTGCTTCTGCCCAGATTACTCTATTCGAACGCGGCCTATTCCAAACATTCATGATGAACAAAATTTACCATCCCTTCTTTTACCCTATGCGATCACGACCTTTCCCATGCGATCGCGTAGAACAAATTTTCCAACAGCCTACCACAACTCATCGGGATAGCCTCTAGTATAATAGTCATAACGTTTTGTACATAATTCCAAATTAAAATTTGTTTATTTTATTTGAAAACTAGACATCAAGGGATACAACTTTCATTTTTACATCATATTCAAATTCCTTATATATTGTGAGTTATAAGCTTCCAAAGTCGGGATAGTGCAGCAGAAAGTTTACTCTATGCGATCGCGTGAAGCCTTATGCGATCGCATGGAACAAATAGATTTTTCAAAATTTTCTCTATGCTAACACGGCCAGATCTGTGCTATCGCATTGTACAACAATGAAGCCCAAAACCAGGAACTAGAAATGGCCTAGAAATGGTCAGAAACCACCCGAGACCCTCTGGACTCAACCAAAACATACCAACACATCCCATAACATCACACAAACTTAGTCGAGCCTTCGAATCACCCAGAACAATGTCAAAATACCAAATCACAACTGATTCAAGCCTATGAACTTTGATATTTCTAAATTTCGCAAAAGATACCGAAACCAGCCAAAACACGTCCAATTGACCTAAAATTTTGCACACACATCCAAAATGACACTACGAACCTGTTCCAACTTCAGGAATTCTATTCCGACCCCGATAGCCTATTTTCTACTACCAACCAGAAATCTCCAAAAACTATTTTTCGCTAATTTCAACCTAATTCTACACCGGACATCAAAAGCACATTCCAAACACATTCCTAAGTCCCAGATCAGCTAATGAAGCTCTCCGAGCCATAAAATCTATATTCTGAGGTCGTTTACAAATAAGTCAACTTCCGGTTGACTTTTACAACTATTAAACCAAGTTAAGAGATTAAGTGTCTCATTTCTCTCCAAAAAATCGCTCTGAACCCGAGCCAACCAATCTAACACATCATAATGAAGCTGAACCACATATAATGAAGCAGAAACAAGAGAAACGCGGCTATTACTCTCGGAACGACCGGCCGGGTCATTACAATGTGAGATGACTAGTGTATATGGTAGATATGGTATGACCATATCTGGTAGAGTTTGACTTATGATTATGACTTATTTGGATTATGTGGATTTATTATCCATATTTCGTTGATTGTATGAGTATGTGATGACTCATAATTATGGTTTATAAGGATGTTTAATGTTATGAGTTATTAAATTACGCATGCAATATTAAACTGCCACGATGCACTTACAGTTTTAAATTTAGATTTTTAAAAAGCTTAAAATATAATACTCGAGGTCTTTCTTCTAGCTTTGGGCAGCTTTGACATAAAGAATTAAAGGAAATTTATATTGTACAAAATTTGAGTTTGGCTCCTTTTTATTTTTATTTTCTTAAAAGTTCTATTTATGTGAAATATTAAGCTAAACTCATTTTAATTTAAATTCTAATGTCAAGTAATTATGTGAGTGGATGAGGTCGTAGGGGCTATGCGTAAAATGCATAGGGGTAGAGCTACCAAGCCAGATGAAATACATGTGTAATTTTGGAAGAATGCGGGTAGGACAGGTTTGGAGTGACGCCTTAGGCTGTTCAATGTCATTTTTAAGACAAAGAAGATGAATGATCAATGGAGGTGGAGTACGATGATTCCTTTGTATAAAAATAAGGGCAATATCTAAAGTTGCAATAATTATAAGGGTATTAAGTTGCTACTATGAATGATTGGGATAAGGTGGTTGCAGTGAGTGTGAGGACCAATATGTCTGTTTCTGAGAACCACTTAGGTTTCATGCCGGGCGTTCGACCATGGAAGCCATTTACATTGTGAAAAGATTGATGGAGTAGTATAGGGAGATTAAGGACATGCACATGGTGTTCATTAACCTAGATAAACCATATGGACGTGTTATGAGAGAGGTGCTCTGGGATGCTTGGAGGCTAAAGGGATCCTAGTTGCCTACATTAGGGTGATTAAGGACATGTATGATGAAGCTATGACTCGTGTTAGGGCAGTGGGAGGAGACTCATAACACTTTCTGGTTATGATGGGGTTGCACCAGGGATAAGCTCATAGTCCATTCTGATTTTCCTTGGTGATTGATGCATTGACGAGAAACATTCAAGGCGAGGTACGAGAGGCTGGTGACATAGTTTTAATTGAGGAGACGCGGGGTCCTGTTAACGAGAGGCTGGAGGTTTGGAGGCAGACCCTAGATCAAGGGTTTCAAGTTGAGAAGGACTTAGATGGAATAATTGGAGTTCAAGTTCAACAACGGTACCCAGGAAGGGGATATGGAGGTGAGGTTTGATACACAAGTCATCTCCAAGAGAGGTAGTTTCAAGAATCTTGGATCTATAATATAAGTTAACGGGGAGATTGATGAAGATGTCAAGCATCTTATCGGAGTAGGATGGACGAAGTGGAGGCTCTGTTTCGGTGTCTTGTGTGATAAGAATGTGCCGCTGAGACTTAAAGTTAATTTCCACAAGGTTGTAGTTAGGCCGACTATGTAGTATTGAGTAGAGTGTTTGCCGGTCAAGAATTCTCGTTCCTAGAAGCTAAAAGTAGCTGAGATGAGGATGTAGAGCTGGATGTGTGGGCATACCCGGTTGGATAAGATAAGGAATAATTTTATTCTGGAAAAGGTGGGAGTTATTAGGCGGGACATGGTGTAGCTGAAGATGACTGAGGACATGGCCCTAGAGGAGGTGTGGAGGTTAAAGATTAGGGTAGAAGGTTCAAAGTTAGTCGAGCGTTTCTCTTTGTCTTACCCAGTTCGCTTGCATTAGTGTTAGTATGAAATATTTTATCCATAGATGGCTATTACTACCTATAGTTTGAGTGCATTATTGGATTCGATCTCATTCATCTTGTTGTTATTCCTACTTGTTGCAGTTACCTTTCCTATTTAGTCGTTCTCTAGCCGAGGGTCTATCGGAAATAGCCTCCCTGCCCTTCCATGGGTAGGGGTAAGGATGCATACATCTTACTCTCCCCAGACTCCACTTATGAGAAACTACTAGGTCTTTTTTTTTTGTTGTTGTTGTCAACTAATTATATACATTTCAATAACGGTTGAATGCAATCACCAATTTAATCTAGTATTCCTTGTATTTCTTAATCAACTAACATATTGTGATTTTAATGTTTTTCTAATGGTGCAGTAGCACGCATGCATTTAAACATTAAAGAGACTACTTGGACTTATCGGTTCGGCTCGGACTCCATTATACTTTCATCAATCTCGATTAGACTCGACTCGGCTCGACTTGATATTATAACAAGCATGATTTGGATTTTGTAAAGACCCGACCGATCATTTTGAGCTTTAGCATTCCATTTGGTGGTTTGAGACCTTGAGTAGCTTCATATGATGCATTATGACTTGCGGGTACGGTTGGTTTTGATTCTTGAGAGGTTCGGGAGTGGTTTGGAAGAGTAATTCTCAATTTGGAAGGCTTAGGTTGGAAGAGTTGACCTGGGTTTGACTTTTCGGTAATGACCCTAGAATCGAGATTTGATAATTTCAATAGATCATATGGTAATTTTGGACTTGAATATATTTCCAGACTTGATTTTGAATGTTCCTAAAAGATTTTGACTCTATTTGTCAAAAGTCAGTAATTTAAAATATTTGGAAGTTTATAGGTTTGACCAAAAGTAGACTTTATCAGACTCCATTATGATTTTGAGACCTTGAATAGGTCCTAATGGTTCATATGAACTTGTTTGTGATGTTTGATTGTAATCAGAATGTCTAAGTGCGATTTAGACATGTACGCAAAGTTGGAATGCTTGAAAGTTAAGAGATATATTTGATATTAGATTCTTGGTTTGTGGTTATTTTTTATGTTATAAGCCTTGGGTAGAGTTTGTGGTTATTTTTTATGTTATAAGCCTTGGGTAGAGTTTGTAGGAAGTGTATGGATTTCTTCGAATGATTGGACGGTATCACAAGGAGCTCGGGTGTGATTCATGAATTTATTGTGGGAATATGAGTATGATGTAAGTATTTTGACATATGGGATGGTTATTGGAAGCCATAATTTCCCAATTTAAATACATAACCGTTGTAGAGATTGAAAGGTAATTATTTGATAAAATTTTGTTAGTTGGGTGTGGATGGATGGTCATGCATGTGATGTTGGAAGTTATAAAATGTTTAAGAATGATGGTGGGATAAATTGTTGGTAAATGGTGGTAGTTGGATGAACTAATTCTATGGCTATGTGATGTAGAGATTTATGCCTACTATGTGTTGATGAAGTGTCTAAATGGCTTAAACTCTTGAATTTGTTACTTATGATGGTCCTAGTGGATATTGATATTGTATATTGAAGTTTCTTAGTGTAGTGGATCGTTGTAGTATCATTAAGGGACGAATTTCAGGTATGTTGGTAAACTTCCCTCTTGGAATAAAATTCCATGATGTTCCCTAAGTTTCAAGTATGGTTGGCCCATGTTCCTAAATCCCATGTTCCGAGATGTTCCTAATAAATCTGAATATCCCAAGTAAGCGTTGTATAGAAAGATGTATATACTCAAAACGTGTTTAAATAGTAAATCACCATGCCCTCCATTATAGTTATTCCCAATGTGATTTGAGTTCTTACATACTAAAGATGTGAAATTGGGTATTGCCTTTGTGAAGCGTATTTCAAAATGATACGGTGTATTACTCGTTTATGTGCACCAAACTTTGGAAAAGAATCTAAAGTGCTTAAAGCCTTCATTACTAATGACCCTAAAGCTATGATTTTTGGAATATTCTATATGTTGATGTTTGATGGTAATCCTTGGAAGGAAAAAAAAGAAGGTGTAGAATATGAAAAATGACCAACGTGCCATGAATGAAGAATCATGAGTACGGCCAAGAGAGCCAGAGAAATAAAGATGTTGTGAATGGTTGAATGTACTAATAAAGTTATTCATAGTGTGAAAGAAAATAAGGCGAATATAAAATATATTTGCACCTTTGTTTTCTTTGTGCACCAAAATAAATATTTTTGGGAGTATCATTATTCACTGAGCAAGGGTAGGTTGGAATAACCTAACCCCGAAATTATATATTCCGGTGCAGGTGTGAGTTGTGATTATCCCCCTTATTTGGGATGAGATTTATGTGATAAGAATATTCCCCTTCATGGGGATGAGTTGATTGCTATAAAAGGGTGATGTCGATCCACACAACAATGTGGTGAGATGACCTAGTCTGTCAGGTAGTGATCGGACGCCATGCCCCACATATGGTGGCGATTGTGCTGGAAATTGTAATTGTGATTATGATTGTGGTTGATGTCTTTGGATAAGATGGCCTAGCTGATTGGTCCGTGATCGGACTACGTTCTAAATACATGGTGGTATATCTATGTTAGTTCTAATGGTGTCACAACCAAAAATATATATTAATATCTGTATTTTGAAATTTGTTATGTGTTATATTTGGCATTTGAATATCGTTGACTATTGCTTACTTCTTCCATGGTTTCCTCATTTGTTATATTGGAATTCTATTTTGAAAGAGGACATTTATTTTTAAAAAATAGTACTATTTCATATGTACTAAAATCCCCTTTTTCGGGTTCGCTGCATCTTCAATGGATGCAGATGGTTCGTCAACGTGCGTTCATGATCATCGTTAACAATTACTCTCTACTCAGGGAGTTTTGGTGAGCCCTACTCTGTTCTGGGCTTTTTGTCATTTGATGTTGTATTTTTTGCTTTGAGGTATAGCCAGGGCATTGTCATCGGCACTTCCATTCTACTCATCGGTTGTACTTACAGGCTCTGTAGACATAGCGTGGGTGGTGTTTGATGTTGGGAATTAAAGTAGAAGTGTTGGTATGTTGCAAAACATGTTTTTCATCATATCTATAAACTTGTAATATTTTTAGAAAATGTAAATGAATTTCCTTTGAGTAATGGAAAAAGAATATGGAACACTTGACTCTTTTCTTGTCTATCACTTGTACTTATTCTTATATTGTTAATGGGTAAGGTTGGGTGGAAGGCATCTAATATGCTTTCTTGACCGGGCATCTTCGTTGAGCGTCGGTCGTTGCACTCCCCGGTCGGGGTGTTACGAGCTTGATATCAGAGTTTAAAGTTTTAAAGTGTGCTAGGATGTCATAGAGTCGTGTCTAGTAGAGTCCTTCTTATCGGTGTGTTTTCGACCACATCTATAATTAAAATGCTACTTGGGATTTTATGAATAATAGCCTTCTTTGACACACTAGATCATGCGTAGATCTCAAGATAGGGAGCTAATTTCCTTTTCACTTCTCATTTCCCAGATGAGTAATCCACGAGTTCGAAGGAGCTGGGAGGGAATGACCCCGCCATTAAATCTTGGAGAGATTGCACAAGAGTTCATGGGGAGAATGTGTCGAGCTGTGGAGTAATTGGAAGAAAATTTTGCTAATGGGAGTCTCCTTATTCCTATCAATGTCACTGCATCAACTGATCATGTGGTAAGAGGACCTAAGAAACGAAAGAGTGTTGTCGGTACTAATAAACCAGGTTGTTTGATTTGTAAGAAACATCACTTGGGGAGATGATGGATGAATCTAGGAATATGTTATAGTTGTGGAAAGATGAGGCACACGAAGAACAAATGCCCTAGGTTGGGTAGGCCCATCCCGATCTGCTCGGTATGCGGGAAGGAACATTTAGCACCATGTCGTGAGTGTTGATATCCAATTTTGCCCTCATATTTATCAAATATTATATGTATACTTTCATCACTATTTAACTTACAATATTTATGCAAGTATTTTCTATAATTTTTAATCTTTTTAAAACTTCAAAATTAATTTTTCTTGCATTCAAATTGTTCAAATATTTATTAATTACCCTTCCAAATTATTTTGTGATGAGCTAGTCTACCCAAATTTATTATATGCAGCCATATATATATATTTCATAATATTTTACCTCATTTTTTATATAATTATATTTGTATCTTTAGACTGTTTACACAATTTTGCAATAATAACCTATACTCTATACATAATTACATTATTTAAACCAAAATAGAATTTATTATTCTTATAATGTTAGGTTGTTATTTTCAATCATTTTACTACATAGGTAATGTTTCTATTATTTATAAATTACTTTTTATAATTTATTTTAAATAATTTTCGTGTATATTATTCCATAAGCCAATATAAGGCTAATTTCAGACAAAAACAAGGTCATGACCCGGTCATTTAACCCATTTTAAACAACCCGCCCCACTTTTTCTTCTATCCCGAACCGTTTATCTCAAAGGTCAACGGCCCACAGACCATTTCTCATATTTAGTTAACCCAATCCCAAACCCTAAAATTCATTCCCCACCAAATAGCCGCCCCAAATTAGAATGTTCTCTCGTCTATGAAAGAAACCCAAGCAGCTGCCTCTAATTCTGTACGATTCCAACCTAAACATGGATTCAATCCATGATTTAATTACCTATTCTTAGGCATTACGATGATGTATACGTGCTTGTGGTGTTACCTATAGTTTTTGCTTTATTTTTAGCAATAAAAATCTTCTAAGATTTGGTTGGGTCGATTCTGTTCTATGGGTATTTGGACGACTTCTCGTATATATATATCATACAAGGAAGGATCCTTGACTCTTGGCCCAATTCTCATACGTCCGGACCCAACTAGAATTTATGTATTTCTTTTTCCTTTGATGATTTTAATTGCATGTGATATATTCTTTCCTTTCCTGTGTTTGACTAATAATTTTCAATATTTAACCTCTTAATTTGAACACTATATAAACCCCTCCCCAATTTCCACTTAAGACATACATAATGATGACCGCTATCACTCTTATTGTACTCTTCTCTCACTCGTTCACTTATTTTGAGACACTTGAACATTTTCTGGAATCGCCTTAAGAACTATCCCCTCACTCTCACTTATTCGATACTATCCTAAAATTGAGCTCTTGGCTGGCTGAAAGCCAAGGCCACCATGGTTTGTTGACCTTGTCCAGTGTAAGCACTGCTCGGGGTCTATTTCGAGGCCTTTGTGAACTCTGGAGCACTTGGGGTTTGGGGTCTTTTGTCACTAACCTGCAAATGTTGTTGTTATGAGATTTTGTTTATTTGTTTGTTTGCAATTGGTTAGTTCTCCGTCCTCTAGTAACTTTACTCATTTTGTTTGTGTTATGTGCACTAGTATTGCTTTGATTTTTCGGAGTTAATTTTTATATTATGCTACTGCGTATAAAACTCTGCTTCTTTTAGCACCACTTGGTAGTTTCACTAGCTTCCATTCTATGTATGTTTTGATGTTAACTCACATGGGAATAGCTAAATTAATTCATTATGATTGCCTTGCTTTGCCAAAACCTTTTTGAGACTATGTTCTTGCTCAAATTACTCTCTTCATGCTGAATCCTCCTAGGTATAATTTGTTATTTATCTACAAGTTTTGCGATAATGATGTCTAAGTGCTTATATTAACATGTCAGCCTTAGTGCATGCCCGTTATAAGTGTCCAACCTTATCAATTTCCCACCTTCATGTTTAAGTGTAAAATTGTATGTTGTATGTCATGACTTAGATCCTCTTAGGGGAGCAATGCATGCCCAGAACCCATTAGAGTGTGTCTTTGCTAAGACTTTCATGTACAAACTGCCACTTCTCTGAAGTCGCCTGTGATTAAATGAATTCTATATGCCAATACTATAGCAAACTTGTTTCTTTGCTTTCGGGTGATCACTAGTCCTTTAAAGACTCCTAGGGTGAAATCCGACATATGATAGTCTATTCCATCTTTCTTCGTGTGATGCCTGCTTGCCATATGAATGCTTACCTGTTGAATGTAAAACCTTGTGTGATGGTTGGTATTTACCTGAACAGTTCACATGTTAAGCCTTGCAAATTAGCTATCCTCGTTAGGCTCTTATGTTGAAGTTTCTATGTTAAGTCTATATAATCTTTCCCATGACACTGTTAGATTCCTGTGTTTGAACCTCTTTTTAAGGGTCCTTAGGATAGTCCTGGTCCAGGTTAATTTCTAAAACTTAGTTTGAAATAATCTTACTCCTCAAACTCTATTTGTGGTGTGATAAACATGAACTTGCCTCATATGTGTCTTATATGTTTTCCCAATTTGAGCATGATCTTGCTTAGAAGAGTTTGCTAATTATAGTTTGGGATTTGTTCTATGACTTGTGTGTCCGAACATAAGATCCCTTAGTTTAGTCATTAGCATCATTTGGGCTTATTATGTTGGGCTTTCCTTTTGTTCTTGAGGATTTCAAAGTATACTGGCTGCGCTTGGAGTTTGAGCCTGCTATCTGCATGAAGTCTTGAGCCTATATGAAGATCCATATGTACTGTTTGGTTATTCTCTGTTGTACTTGGGCATGTAGTTGTTTAAAGGTGATCTGTAATAGCTTGTAAAATGGAATGATGGGGAAATTAGTGTAAAAGGAGTTGGGGTAGTCCAATACTTCTATGAAAGGGTAGAGAATATGTCTATAGGGTCTATGTGCTCTACTTATTATTTAGCATGTTGTATTTCTCTAATATGATAGACATCATGCATATAGGAGTCATGCACAAATTTAACTTAACTTGTCAAATATATTAGTTCCGATATCTTCCTACATGTTGTCATATCAGCTATTCAACACTCTTAGATAACATGTCTATAGGGCGCAACAATGCAATATTTTTCACTTACCTAGATTCCATGCGTATATGACTTCAAATAGTCCGTCTATCAATTACTTCAATTATTTTAGCGTATTGCACATCTATATATCATGACTATAGGGTTCTAATACTCTAATCGACCATTCCCGTTGTTTTCTATTACATTGTCTCTTATTTAAGATGCATGCTTGTAAAACATGCATTAGTAGTTCAAAACTATGATTGTCTTCACAAACTTTTTATGCAAAATGATTAGATATCATGTCTAAAAGACTTGGAACATTCAATTTGTCAATGCGTTAATACATAAATCTCTATGCTCCCTTGTATTACTGGAAATCAGAATCACTTAGAAACAATGCCTATAGGATTTATAACGATTTAATTTGTCCGTTCATTAGTCTAAAGAATGAAGCATTACCCGCTTGATACTGGAATCACATAGAGATCATGCTCCAAAGGAATCTAAGTATTAAGTTAAAAATGTTCTAATGCCTAATCTAAAATCAGTCTGCGTGCTTCTTTGTTTTTGTACGGACGCTAACATGAGCCACCCTATGCAATCCTATTGTTTTGTATGTGTGATTAGTTTTTATCATTTTGGGAAACCTAAGTAAGTCTAGAGCCACCCAAATAGATGTCCAAAGCCTCATAGAGCATAGGAATGGGACACGGGTAGTGCACACATAGGAGACGATTTATATTTGAAGTAGAACGCTTTAGGTAAACAACTTCAACATAGTAATTAGGTAGCATGAGATGATAGGCTTTGCTTGTTGAATAATATGAGCAATGTTATCTAAAAAGAGTTGAGATGTATTATTGATGTTCCACGGGGTGATCCTTTAGGCCTAACGACTTAGGATCCCCCTGTAAGGCCCCGGAAAATTTTTCTAAGTAATTTAAGATTCCGTGGTGCCAGGTAGGCTAATTATAATATTTTAGGTGCTATTAATATAATGTATATCAATGAGATATGGTAATAAGTGTACGAGGAATATTATAGGTGATGTGGGGTATAGGGAGAGGCCGAAGTCTAAGTTAAGTTGGAAAATTACATAATAGGCTAAATTTCCAAATGAGCTCGCACAAGTCAAAACTTTTGACGATCTACATATATATAAGGTGTTATGTGATGAACAGAATATAAAAAGAAACATCTTCTAGCATAGTTTCTAACACTTTAAACCGTTCATCATTTGGACACTCCTACAAAAAGTTATGACTAAATTACCACAACCTAACAAAATCTGATTCTACGACCAATTTTGCGACCGCTAAATTGTTCTGCGAATCTCAAAAATGGTTTGTGAACCGAAAAATTGTCGCAGACCTGCCCAGTGTAGACCGCTTCTGGGCACCAGTTTTTTGATCCATTCTGCGACCCACATACCCTTTTTGCGGTCCATTCTGCGACTGCAGACCTGATTTCAGAGACTTTATTTTTCTATTTTCATAACCCGACCCTATTTTGATAAATAGGCTTTGGGGATTATTTAGGGCTATTTTCTTGTGAATCTAGAGATATGTGAGAGAATTTTAGAGAGGGAATAAGGAAAACTAACATTCTAATAATCCAATTTTTCACCAATTCTCAAGAATCATGGAAGCTAATCACTACATCAGTATCTTTCCAGGTAAGTCCTACTTCTAAGATTTCATATGAGAGGTTATGAGTTCAAATATATATTTTGTGGTTGGAAAGGGACCATGCATGTGACAAATAGTTGTAGTATGTGGAGTAATGAACCATTTTGGGTAGTTTCTTGTTGAAATTGGTTGAGGGAAGAAAAAATCTGCATTGTAGAGCCTTGTAGTCTATTTCGCATGTTAGGTGTTTGGAAAAATTCCTAAGAGAGTTACGTCATGGGAATATTTCTAATTCGTTACAGATTTTCACTATCTTTCGATAGATTGTTACTGCTAGAAGTTTTGGGGCGTTGTAGTAACTTAAGGAAAAATCAAATAAGGTATGTTGGCTAAACTTTCTCTCTTAAAATAGAATTCCATAATATTCCCGTAAGTTTCAAGTATGGTTGGCTCAAGATTTCTAATTCATATGTTCCGGGTTATCCCTCATAAACTTTACCGTTTGGAATATTCCTTACGCTGAAAGATATATGTTCAAATGTATTTCGAATAAGTAAAATGTCAAGAAGTATGTATTCAAAATGTTTTCCAGTTATCCTATTACATTATGTTATCCTTCGGGAATGTGTTTATGAATGATTTGTGTATTAAAATGTTATGGCTTTGAATTGTGTTTTAAATGGACACTATAATACCAATTAGGCCAGAAAAACTCGATATGTTTAAGGCTCTAAATTTCTCATATGTGCACCTAAAAGTCTTGATTGAAAATTCGTTTTTTTTAATAACCAATAAGAATGTTTGAAAGTAATATAAGTGGGTTGGAGATATAAAGGCAGCCAACGTGATAAGAATGAAAGTCATACTTGTGGTCAATGGTGTCGAGGAACTTAAATGATGTGAGAAAAGCTTATGAAATAGGCCTTGATTGAAATGTTCCAAACATACTCAAAAATAGAATAATCTAAAAGCTTATGTTCTCGAGTTATGCCCAAATGTGGCTGTTTAAATTAATGTTGTGCTTGTAAGTTCTTCCAATATGTTTGAGCTTTTATGTCTTCACGAGTTGAAATTGTGTATTTCCCCCTTCTTGGGGAAAAGAATCTTAAAAACAAATGATGCGTTACACATTCGTGATTTTAAATTGTGCTTCGATTGCCAAACGTTTTACCCCATTTGTTGGAAAGAAATCCATTGTGTTTAAAGTGTTTAGTTCTAATGAACTAGAAGTTGTGATTTCCGTGAAATTTTCTTGGTTGATATTTACGATGATGATCCACGAAAGTAAAGAAATGAAGGTGTGAAATACGAAATATGAAATTTTAGCTTTACATACTAGTGTTATTCGACAGTACTAAAGTCCCTTTTGCCAGGGGCGCTGCATCTTTAATGAATGCAGGTGGTTCCACAACAGGTAGCAATGATTAGTGATAGCGGTACACTCTCTTCAGCTAACTTGGTAGGACCCACTTTATTTTGGGGTCATGTATCTCTTATTTATCATGTACTTTGTGTATTGAGGTATAGCCGAAGCCTTGTTGTCGGCATTTCCATATTACTCTTCAGTTGTACTTAGAGGCCCCATAGACAGGTTGTGGGTGGTGGTTGATGTTGGGAGTCAAAACTAGAAATATGGATATTTAGCAAACTCGTTTTTAATTATATCTTTAAAACATTAATATTTTTGAAATTATGAATGAAGCTACTAACGGAAATGAAATGGAAGTTCCTTATGAAAACTACTTAGTTGATTAATAGAGTGCATATCCTCTTTATTCATGTATTAGTGTGGGTAGAGGGAAATCTAACAGCCTTGCTCGGTCGTGTTCACTCGTTTGAGCGCCGGTCGCGCTCCTAATTTTGGGGCGTGACAAACTTGGTATCAGAGCCTAAGATTTTAAAGTATCGTAGGATGTCGCGAAATTGTGTCTAGTAGAGTCCTTCTTATCGGTGTATTGTTGACACATCTATAATTAGGAGGCTACTCTGACATTTAGGAATTTCACCTTCTTTGATACTCCATATCGTGCGATAGAGCTCAAGATAGGAAGCTAATTTCATCGTCATGTATAATTTTCTAGATGAGTAATCCACGAGTTCGAAGCAGTAAGGAGGGAATGACCGCACCCTTGAATCAAAGGAAGATTGCACAAGAGTTTGTTAGGAGAATGTATCGAAACATGGAGTGATTGGTAGAACTTGTTCTTGGAGGAGTACCCTTGTTCCTATTAATGTCACTGTACCACCAGATCATGTGGTATGTCAGTATGGTACCAATGTATCTTACAGTTGTAAAGTCGAGGTGCATCAGTTGAGGCATTACCTCGTCAATCTAAGTTACCAAGTAAGTGACCCCTTAGTACACCATTATGAACACCACATACTTTTTCTTTATTATATATGTACACCTGTATTGGGAGCCTGCATATATATGGTCTTAACAAGAATCTGAATCACAAAACATTGCTTGTATCTACTTTCGAAACGAAACACATTATTCATGAAGACCCTCAATAACAAATTCACTTACTTACAACCTCTTGAGGAATTGAGTTCTATAATGATTTCTCCGAATTGAATCACAACCCTAGGTTAATACTTCCCATTGGATTCCAAAATTCTCAACAAAGTACTATACCTGATGAATTTCTTATACAACCTTTTCATTCGAAAGAATAACATCTGTTCACTTGTGCCTAAGCATGTTCCATCGTAAAGATTACCTATGTGGTGTCAAGTTCAATGTAAATCATCCCATCGTTGTGATCCTTCTTGAGTCACTCCTTTTCTCTCCGATGTATGTGACTAATATGGTTTGAACATCCACTTTACTCCTTCGTGAGTATTATCATGAAATCCTTTACACTGTCTAGTAACATGAAAACATATTTCATCACCTATCATGTGGGTACATGTCAATTGGAAGGGATCACTTGTCTGCTTAAAGTTTCTGAGAAAATTTGAGATTCTCGCAAATTGAGTTAAACTTGCACAGAGTGCGCGGTAAGCCCACAACAAAATACATATTGATAATTTCCCATTTCCACATTGGAATTTCTATGCTTTGTGCCAACCCACCAGGACGTTGATGCTCTACCTTCACTTGTTGACAATTCAGACACCTTGCCACAAAGTCCGCCACGCTCTTCTTCATGTCATTCAACCAATAGACTTCTTAGACATTATGATACATTTTTGTATAACATGGGTGCACGGAATATCTAGAAGTGTTAGCTTTTGCCATGATTCTTTCCCAAAGACTATTGATATCAAGAGCACATAGTCGCCCTTGGTACCACAAAGTACCATCATACATACCAAGAGAAAAAACTGAGGTCTTGTATTTATGGATTCCCTCCTTCAGTTGTACCAATAATGGATCATTATATTTCTTTTATTTGACTTCCTCTACAAGCGATGATTCTGCACCCAAACTCGCCAACTGGTGAACCTTGGGCCAATGGCCTTTGACAAGCCTCCAAGTGAGCCAATCTACCCATGGATTTCTGACTGAGAGCATCTGCCACCACATTAGCTTTCCCTGGATGATATAAAATCTCGATGTCGTAGTCTCTGAGAAACTCAAGCCACCTTCTCTGCCTCAGATTCAACTCCTTCTCTTTGAAGATATATTGAAGGCTCTTATGGTCTGTAAATACATCCACGTGGACCTCATACAAATAATGCCACAAAAGTTTTAATGCAAAAATCACCGTCGCAAGCCCTAAGTCATGTGTTAAGTAATTCTTTTCACGATTCTTGAGTTGCCTTGAAGCATAAGCTATAACTTTTCCATGATTCATTAACATACACCCAGGCCTGATCCTTGAAGCATCGCAATATACAACAAACCCCTTTGTACCATGTGGCAGGGTCAATACCGGCGCCGTAGTAAACCTTGATTTCAATTCCTGGAAGATCCTTTCACAAGCATCGGACCGCTGGAACTTAACCGCTTTATGCATCAACTTAGTCAACGGAGAGGAAATAGTGGATAACTCCTCTACAAACCTCAAATAAAACCCCGCCAGACCTAAGAAACTACGAATTTCGGTTGGAGTGGTAGGTATAGGCCACTCATTTACCGTTGAATTATTTTTAGGATTGAACCTAATCCCTTCTCTGGAGACAACATGACTCCGGTATGTAACATATTCAAGCCAAAATTCACATTTCGAAAACTTTGCATACAACTAATGCTGATGAAGAGTCTGTAGAACTGCCCTGAGGTGGTAAGTGTTATCCTCCCGATTCGGATAATACACAAGAATGTAGTTAATGAACACTATCACAAAGGAGTCGAGAAAAGTCTTGAAGACTAGATTGATAATTTCCAGGAAATCTCCCAGAGCATTTGTCAGCCCGAAAGACACTACTAGAAATTCAAAATGCACATACCTCTTTCTGGAAGCTGCTTTCGGAATATCCTGGTCCCTTATCTTCAATTGATTATACCCGGACCGCAAATCAATTTTGGAAAACAACTTAGCACCTTGCAATTGGTCAAACAAATCATCTATCCCTGGCAATGGGTATTTTATTTTTTGAATATGAATTTGTTGAGTTGCCGGTAGTCAATGCACATTCATAGTGATACATCTTTCTTCCCGACAAATAGAACTGGTGCGCCCCAAGGCGAGACACTCGGTCGAATGAAACCTTTCTCTAACTAATCCTTTAGTTGTTCCTTTAGCTATTTTAATTTCGTCGACGCGATTCTATGAGGTGGAATGGATATAGACCGCGTGTCTGGCATCATACTAATCCCAAAATCAATCTCCCTGTCTGGTGGAATTCCAGGAAGCTCATCCAAAAAGACATCGAGGAACTCATTTACAATGTGCACAGACTCAAGGGTAGGTGCCTCTACATCAGTGTCCGTGACCCGGACAAAATGTTAATACACCCTTTTTTGATCATCTTCGTGGCTTTAAGGCAAGAAATAAACCTACCTCTTGGCACTACATTTTCTCTCTCATTCAACCGCTGGCTCATTCAGAAATTCGAGCCTCATAGTTTTGGTTCCGCAATCGAGTTTGGCGAAACATGAATAAAGCCAATCCATTCCTATTATCACATCAAATTCGACCATCCCTAGTTCTATAAGATCGGCCATGGTGTCCCGACCACGCACCTTGACAATACAATCTCTATAAACTCACGCAGCCATGAGAGACTCACCAACCAGAGTAGATACAGAGTATGGGTCATGAATCTATTCTGATTCTATCCCGAAGCTCATAGCAACTTAAGGAGTGACATAGGACAAAGAAGATAGAGGATCAATAAGGGCATACACATCATGAGATTGGACAGTCAATATACCTATGACGACATATGAAGAAGCCTCTACACTCAGCCGACCACTCATGGCATAGAATCGGCTAGGTCCTCCCGAACTCTTTGCACCACCCATAGATGCACACCGCCCTGCGGCACACTGGTGAGATACACGACAATGCCTCTTAATATGGCCCCTCATCCCACACCCGTAACATATGGGCAATTCCATGTAGCAGATCCCTAAGTGCATTATTGTTGTTGACTGGGCCCTGATGGCGGTGCACTGGCTGAAGACTGTGCAACAAACTGGGACGGCCTTGATGACCCTCCCCTGAAAGACGCTCTCCTACCACTAGATGACTCCTCGAAGTTGCCCGCTGATCGGGCCTTGCTGCTACCCTCTCGCTCCATCCTGTTTTACAATTTGCGGTTCTCCGTGGCCTGAGAAAATTACACCATCTTGCCATAATTCATATCCGAATTCAAGGTCACCATAGAAGCCTCGTTGATGGTCACAGAACTAAGTCCCTGAACAAACCGGCGAACCCTGGCCTCTATAGTGGGTAGCATGTGAACAACATACTTGAACAGGAGAGTAAACTCCTTGTGGTATTTCCACACACTCTTGCTAACTTGTTTTAAATTCTCAAACTCCGATGTGCGGGATGCCCTTGTCTCAGAAGGCATGAAATGATCCACAAAGGAATCTGCAAACTCATTCCACCTTGCCGGTGGACTTTCCTCCTCACAGGAGTCATCCCATATCTCGAACCACGAATAGGCCACCTCTTTCATATAGTAGGTAGAAACCTCCACCCCCTCTATCTCGATTGCACGCATAACTCTAAGGATCTTGTGTATCTCATCAATAAAATCATCGGGGCCCTCCTCGAGATTTGCGCCCGTGAACACTGAAGGGTCTAGTTGAAGAAATTTGTTCACCCTAAAACTAGTAGAATCCCCTAGCTGGATAGAAGAGGTGGGTCTCACATTTGATCTTTGTGCTTAGGAAGCCATTATCTTAGTCAACATCTGTATGGCTCCCCTGAGTTCCTCATTAGTAACACTAGGACCATAAGCTGGGGCTGAAGGTGGTGCCGGACTATCAGTGGGAGGGATCGTTGCACGCTCAGCAGATGTAGGAGCTGGTGCAGTCTGATCCGGTGTAGAAGAATCAGGAAGGGTAATAGTCGGGGGATTATAATTTCCCGCACGATCAAGTGGGGGATCACAGCCACCCATGGGGTGGAATTGGCTTCTTGGGCAATTCTCGCTTTCTTCTTAGGCTCCATCAGCTGAAAGTCAGAACAATGCACAAGTTAAAAGGGGAAACCCTCACATTCCACTCCATCGCGCGACATAGAACAACAAAGATGGTTATTATTCCTAAATGTCCAAATAGCCCCCTAATTATAGATGTGGTTGACAAAACACCAATGAGAAGGGCTCTACTAGACACGGCTCTGAGACGTCCAAGGATACTTTAAAACCTTAGGCTCTGATACTAATTTTGTCATGTCCCAACATTGGGGAGCGTGATCGACGCTCCACCGACTTAACCCGGTCGAACAAGCCTATTAAGTCATTCCTACCCGACTCGTTCATGATCCAAAGGAATACATTATCATGATCCAATTCATTAGGTACCTCATTGTTAGGTTTTAATGTTCATACACCTTACCAATTCTTGAAACTGAAACTGAAATCCAAATCATTACCTGATTCACTGACCTTCCCAACACCCATATACAACGCATATTATTGTCTACGGAGCCTCTAAAGATACAAAATACATAAGTGACCATGTCGGCAACAAGGTCGCGGCTATACCTCAAAATGTATAAAAATATAAGCAAAAAAGTACATCATCATCCCTTGTAAGAATAAGGGGGGCTCAACAAAGTTTCCGATAACTGGGGATGAGCCGCTAGCGGTGGTCGGTACTATCTGCTGTGGGATCACCTACATCCATTCAAAGATTTAGCGCCCCCGGAAAAAAAAGGATGTTAGTACTATAGAATAGCACTAGTATGTATAACTAAACACCATCTCCTTAGTAAAGAAAAATCAACAAAATGCAAGAATCAGTTTGTAACGACCCGGCCGGTCGTTCCGTGAGATTAACCTCGTTTCCCCCATTTCTGCTTTATCATATATTGCTTAGCATGTTTATGTTATGTTGGGTCGTTTGGTTTGGATTCGGAGTGGTCATGGTGAGAATTGAAAAGTCTAATTTGGAGTTGACTTATTGGTAAACGACCTCGAAATACGGATTTTATGGTTATGATATCTTCGTTAGCTGATTTTAGGCATATGAGTGTGTTTGGAATGAAGTTTTGATGTCCGATTTAGAATTAGGCTTGAATTGACGAAAGTTAGTTTTTGATAATTTCCGGTCGGCGGTGGAAAATAGCCTATCGGGGACGAAATGAGATTCCGGAAGTTGGAGCGGGTTCGTAATGTCATTTTGGATATGTGTGAAAAATTTGCAGGTCAATCGGATGTGTTTTGGTTGGTTTCGGCATCATTGGCGAAATTTAGAAGTTTTAAAGTTCATAGGTTTAAATTTCATGTAATTTTGATGTTTTTGTATTTTGACGGCTCGACTGAGTTTGAATGATGCGATGGGGTGAGTTGGTATGTTTGGTTTGGGCCCTGAGGGCTAGGGATTGATTTCGGATGGTTAGCGAGGTTTGGACTTAGGAAATTTGCAGCAAATAGCTGCTGGTGTAAATCTTCTGGGGTGGCCGCACCTGCGGATGGGGAGCCGCATGTGCGAAGGTCCATGCCCAGGTGCGAAAAGAGGCTAGGCAGGAGGAGTCTGTAGGTGCGAAGAATTGGCCGCACTTGCGAAGCCGCAGGTGCGGTAAAGGGATCGCAGGTTCAAGAATTGGACTGTTAGTGGGATTTCGCATGCGCGCGTCCGACAGGTGCGGATTAACTGGGCATAACAGTATAAATAGGTGCCTGCGCGAATTTTTTCATTTCTTCCATTATTGCATGTGGATTAAGCTTGTTTGAGGGAAAATTGAAGGGGAAATTTGAAGGTCTTCAGTGGAGGTAAGTTCTCGTATTATAAAACTTATTTCTATGCTATGTTCTATGGATTAGCCTTGTAATTTGAAGAATTAAAGTGGAAAAAGATAGGGAAAATGAGGAGAAATTTGGAAATTCTTTTTGTATTTTGAGTGGGCAATTATGGTCCGATTATGAAGTTTTTGGTTTGTATAGAATCGTGGGAGGATGAGGATTATAATGATGTAAAATTTATTGAATTTCGAGACGTGGGCCCGAGGCTCGGATTTGGCCGAATTTCGAGAATTATGTTATAATTTATATCTTTCGATTGGGTTTTGTTCCGTTAGCATATATTGATGATGGTAATCAAATTTTTGTTAGATTCGGAGCATTTAGGGAGCAAATTCGGGGCAAAAGAGCATCACGAAGTAGCTTTTGGGCTGTTTTGAGGTATGTAACAATTGTAACTCTAAACCTGATGGTATGAAACCCCTCTATTTGATAATGTGTTGATAAATGAGGTGATGCTCACGCTAGGTGACAAGCATGGAGGCGTGCACCGGTAGGGATTTTGACTTGGTCCGTCCCATAGCGACTATTAAGCCGCGTATTCGATTTGAAACCTTACGACATCCTGCCTTTCAGAAGTTTATACTTGTTATGGGCTCTGAGTCAGGTCTAGGGCCTTGTGCCGATCTGTTTAGACCCTCAGGGGGTACTTTTACATTATTCTACTACTATCATGTTAGAACAAATTTGAACTCAATCATGTTTCCTACTTGTTGTTATTTTCACTATTATCCCACTGCTTTGAAAACTCTTAAAAATATTTTGGGTTGAGTCATGTATGTTGAATTCAACTGCCCAAGTGGCTTGTGTGGGTGACTGAGTCAGGCCGAGAGCTGAGTATGTGAGGATAGCTATGGATCGGGCTGCACGCCGCAGCAGTATATATGTGTTAGGCCGAGCGCCAAGTATGTGAGGATAGTTATGGGACGGGCTACACGCCGCAGCAATATATATGTTATCTCTCTCTCTCTCTCTCTCTCTATATATATATATATATATATATATATATATATGGATCAGGCTGCACGCCGCATCAATATACATATTGGATCGGGCTGCACGCCGCAGCAGATATAGCGATTAGGCTGAAGGAGCCCCTCCAAGAGTCTGTACACCCCCAGTAAGCACTGTCGACTATTATATGGACCGGGCTGCACGCCGCAGCAATATATGTATGTTATATATGGATCGGACTGAATGTAGCAGCATTATAGATATATACTTATAGATATATGTAGTGGAGCGGGCTGCTCACCGCAGCATTTGCGTGTGTTCACGGTACTAGCTGAGTATGAGTGTTAAGTGAGAGCATGAGATAGTGATAGTGGAGTCACGAGTGACTGAGAGACATCCCGAGAGGCTTTATTGTGAGTGATACTGTGCCCGAGGGGCTTATATTTTACCAAAATGATGCTTACACTCTTCTTTACACTGAGCCTCTAATAGTAAATGCTGGATAGATGTTTTATATGAGATTTTCTAATAGAAAACCAGAGTTTTATGAAATATTCGGAATTGTAGAATTCCTGACGTGATTTATACATTTCCGTTATTATTTATTATATGGATTTACATGATGTAAATGCTTGTCACTACACTTAAGTTTTTAGTTACATTGATTACTTACTGAGTCGGCGTACTCACGTTACTCCCTGCACCACTTTGTGCAGATTCAGGTACCGAACCATCTCACTAGTTGATTTTTGGACGAGCTTGGAGTTGTTCGAGGATTGAGGTAGCTGCTCAGCGTCCCCATATCGCCTCATTTCCTTCCCTTAGATCATAGTTTATTTTGGTCTTTTGTACCTCAAACTTTTGTTGTAGCAAGACACTATGTTGTACATTGTATTTTCAGTCTTAGATGCTCATGACGGTTGACTCCAGATTTTGGTGAAGTGTGTATTTGTTTCATCTCATTCTGCTATTTTAAAATCTTCTAAAATTTTTGGGAAAATTATGATATTTATATTGATAGTCTGAAATGGTTGGCTAGCCTAGTTCCATGATAGTCGACATCACGACTGGTTTGGATTTGGAGTCATGACACACTTAAGACATCAAGGGGAACCATTACGACTTTAGTTTGGCCATCACTAGCATTTACATCTCATGATTCACACTACCACCGTACTCTTATACGGAGCCCGATCACGACCCGATCGGCTAGGTCGTCTCCCTTGGGGATGTGTGTCGACAATACCAATTCCTAGTTCAATTCAAATTCAGTTCGTAGCACAATGCCACCATGTGTGCAGCATGTGGTCCGATCCTGGTTCGATCGGCTAGGTCGTCTTATTGAACACATTCAAATTTTCCTCAATCATCTCATTCCTCCTTTCACGCACATATTTCAATTCCGTAAATGCTAGTGGCCAAAATGGTTAATTCATGCTTGGCACTAGTCCGCATTTCCCAATTTGAGTTCTTTCCCACACATTTCACATTATTACAAATTCCATCAACAAGATGTTTTGTGGTACATATGGGAACAACATAAATCATGGGCATACGGAGACTGCCACATCCTTTGGCAACTAAATACATTTTCCATGACTCCAATACATCATTAAATAACAAACATAACATGATGGGAAGCATTTGAGTACATATTACACATAAATCTTTACAGCACAAACACGTTACGATAGCATCTCCTACATCAGCCAATATTTACAAATTACACCAATTTGTAGGGGCACCATGGGGGTTCTAGTTATAAGAAGAGGGGGTTTTAGCCATACATACCTCCATTGCGCTTCTTTAGGTTCTACAATTATCTGGAACTCTTAGCAATCTCAATCTATTCAGCAATATGACAAATTGAACCCAAAAATTAGGGGATTGATCATAGTTTTAGCTCACTTTAGCATTTTATCATACATCATGTGTTCATCAAGGTTTTATCACACTATCCCACTCCCTATTCTTAGCCATTTTTAGCTCACATTTATCTCAGGCCCCCTCACCACCCATGCATGCAAAACAGTTAACCCCAAGCCCATGAACTATTTTGCTAGGTACCCATTTCAAAATAAATTTCAAAATTGCTGGGTTAGGCCTAGGTTCTTACCTGCGATGTGAACCTCCTTGACAATCTTCAAGGACTTAGCAATAATTAATGGATTTGGTGTGAAGATTAATTTCACCCTCTTAGATCTCTCTCACTCACTCTAAAACTATCAGAAAAATAGCTCAAATGAAGTTTAATATGAGTTTTTTACGGGATAGTGTCGGGCTTTAAAATGAGAAAATGGGTACCCCAACACGGTCTGCGGTCTCATATGCGACCGCATAACGGATATGCGGTCCGCAAAGTCACCACAGAAACAGGGCTTCAGGGCTTCAACTTTCGGATCGTGTATGCGACCAGTATGCGGTCTGCATACTGGTTCAGTGGTCGCATTAAGCACCACCTAACTCCCTTCACGGAAACTTAAGGGAGATTATGTTATCAATATGCGATCTGCATAATAAATATGTGATCGCATAATCGACTGCATAGCTGGCCTCGAAATTGGCCAGTCTTCTGATTCACTCTGCAGCCATTATGCGGTCCGCAGAGCGATTATACGGCCGCATAATGGGCTGCAGAAACGCACGCGTTTAAATCATTTTACTTTACTCAAAAAACGTATTGTTCGATCCAAAAACTCCGAACCATGGCTCGCAAGCTCGCCGTGAAGAATTTTTCTACTATTATAACACATAAATCTAATCCTTGCATCCCGAGGTACCGGGTTTCTAGGTAGAATTTTACGGGGCCTTATATGAAATAAGATATAACAATATTCGTAAGTTCGACAATGTACCGGGCAAAGAATTTCACTATACCTATAGATGCCCGGAGGGACATCTTGTCAAGCTCTGTATATGTTTACAAAGTGAGGCCTAGAGATTGTGAGGAAAAAGCTAGAGGGAAGAATCGCATAGGCGTATATACAAGGAAAAAGTGATACATGTTACGTGATAGAAGGTAGCAACAGTTGCAATATTGTAAAGATTCCGACCAAAAGTCATGGTGTAAAAAAGAGGTCTAAAGGCGGGAATGCCCTGGCCTTTGGACTTATGCATCTAAGAGTTGCCTAAATGGCAAGGAGAGTACTAAAGTATTCGAAAGACATAAGTTATGAAAATGATAAGTGCCTCAGTCAACATTCGAGGACGAATGTTCCAAAAAGGGAATGATGTTACACCCCATGTTTTCGTACATGGAAGTACGCCATAAGCAAATTGATATAATCTTGGAAATAAGATGTTACATCGCGTATTTTCGTATGTTAAAATTTCGTCGTAAGTTAATCGACGTAAGTTCATAAATGAGATTATTTTGAGATTATAAGTATTATGTTATTTCAAAACAAGTGATAGGTAAATTCATGAAGGGACGAGAGTAAGCAAATCAATGAAAATGAATGTCGTCGAAGTTTGAAATTTTGGGATATAATATGGCCCATACTATAATACCCCGTATTTATGGACTAGTGCCATACAAGGTGCCACATGACCATGATAGTAAGATGTACAAAGTGTGATGCAAGTGAGTATTATTTTAAGTAATTTGAGATGTTTCTTAATTATGTGAGTAATTAGTTAATTATTGTATTGGTGGGGGCTTAACAAGTTAATTAAGGAAATGATGGATAATTATTGAGGTGGATAAGCATTACCCATGTGGCAACAAGTAAGGATTCAAATTGTCACGACCCCAATTCTTAAGCCAGCCGTAATGGCGCCTATCATGGAACTAGGCTAGCCAACCATTTCAGATTATCAAAATATTTCATAATTTCCCAAAATTAGCATATTTTAAAAATAGCAGAATGAGATGAACAAATTATACACTTCCCCAAAACCTGGAGTCAACTGTCATGAGAATCCAGAACTATAAATACAGTGTAAAATAAGGTGACTTGATGCTACAAAGCCTGGAGTACAAAAGAGAAAACTATGAATTGAGGAAAAAAAGGAGGTGAGTTGGGGACGCTGAGCAGCTACCTCGATCCTCGAACAACTCCAAGCACATCCAAAAATCAACTAGTGAGATGGTCCGGTACCTGGATCTGCACACAGAGGTGCAGCGAGTAACATGAGTACGCCAACTCAGTAAGTAATCAAAGGAACTAAAAACTTGAGTGTAGTGACGAGCATTTATAAATCATGAAAATCCATATAATGAATAACAGTGGAAATGAATAAATCAATTCAGGAATCTACAATTCCAAATATTTCATAAAATTGCGGTTCCATTTAAGATATCGTATAAAAATATTTATCCACATTTATCATTAGAGGCTCAGTGTAAAGAAGAGTGAAAACAACATTTTCATAAAATATAAGCCCCTCGGGAGCATTATCACTCACAATAAAGCCTCTCGGGCAATCCTCTCAGTCACTCGTGACTCCAGTATCATTATCTCATTCTCTCACTTAAACACACGTACTCAACAAGTACCATGAATACACACAATTGTTGCGGCGGGCAGCCCACTCCACTACATATATATATACACATATCTATATTGTTGCGGCGTGCGGCCCGATCCAATATGTACGTTGTTGTGGCGTGCAGCCTGATCCATATGTAGCATATATTGCTGCAGCGTACAGCTCGATCCATATATATATAGTCTATATTGATGTGGCGTGCAGTCCGATGCAGCCCGATACATATGTATTATATAACATATACATTGATGCGGCGTGCAGCCCGTCCCATAACTATCCTCACATACTCGGCGCTAGGCCTCACTTTTTCATCCTCACAAGACACTCGGGCAATTCATCTCAACTCACGGGACTCAGCCCAAAATACCTCTCAAAGTTTCAAACAGTGCGATAATAGTGAGAATAATAACAGGTGGTAAACATGACTGACTTCACATATGTTCTATCAGGATAGTGGTGGAACAGTGTAAAAGGACCTTTGAGGGTCTAAATAGGTCGGCACAAGGCCCCAAACATGGAGAATACCCCTGAGGGTCTAGCTAGGTCGGCACAAGGCCCCAAACATGGAAAATACCCCTGAGGGTCTAAGCAGGTCGGCACAAGGTCCCAAACATGGAAAATAGCCCTGAGGGTCTAAACAGGTTGGCACAAGGCCCCAGATATGGCTCACACCCCATAAAGAAGAATAAACTACTGAAAGACAGGATGTCGTAAGGTTTCAAATTGAACACGCGGGTTAATAGTCACTACGTGACGGACCAAGTCACAATCCCTATCGGTGCACGCCTCCACGCTCGTCACCTAGCATGTGTGTCACCTCATTTACCAAAACAATATCAAATGACGGGGTGTCATACCCTCAGGTTTAGAGTTAAATTCATTACTTACCTCAAAATAGCCCAAAAGCTACTCCGCGATGCTCTTGCCCCTCGAATTGGCTCCCATATGCTCTGAATCTAACCAAAATCAGATTAACATCATCAATATACGCTAATGGAACAAAACCCAATCGATAGATATAAATTTTAACACAATTCTCGAAATTCGATAACAATCAATAAACTAGAATCCTTATTCCCGAACGAGTCTACCCATACAAAATTTACAAAAAATCCTACCTCAATTGCCCACTCAAATCACCAAAAAAAAATTCAAAATTTTCCTCCCATTTTTCCCAACTTCTCTACCTTAATTCCAAGCCTAATCCGTCACAAAATAACATAGAAACGAGTTTTTTGTCCGGGAAACTTACCTCCACTAAAGACTCTCGAATTCCTCCTTCAATTTTCTCCCAAACTAGCTCAACCCGCATGAAAAAATGGAAGAAATGCCAAAATTTCGCGGAGACACCTATTTATAATTTCTGACCAGTTAATTCGCATATGCGGTCCCAGGTGCGCACCTGCGAAAAATCCACTAACAGCCCAATTCTTGCACCTACGGTGCCTCACCCGCACCTACGGCTTCACAGGTGCAGCCCATGCCTCGCACCTGCGAACTCCTCCAGCCCGGCTTCTTCTAGCACCTGCACAATGATCTTCGCACCTGCGTCCATCGTACATGCGGCTTCCGATCCCCAAGTGCGGCCACACAAGCAAAATGACACCAACAGCAATTTTTGCTGCAATTCCTAAGTCAAAACCTCCGTTAACCATTCGAAATCAATTCCCGAGCCCCTCGGCGCCCCATCCAAACACACCAACACATCCCATAACCTCGTTTGAACTTATTGGAGCCTTCGAATCACCAAAAACACTAAAATCACATCAAATTCAAGCCTATGAAGTTTGAAACTTCTAAATTTCGCCTATGATGTCGAAACCAACCAAAACACACCCGATTGACCTGGAAATTTTCACACATATCCAACATGGCATTACAAATCTACTCCAACTATTGGAATTCCATTGCGACCCCGATAGCCTGTTTTTCCATGACGACCGGAAATCGCCAAAAACTAACTTTCGCCAATTCAAGCCTTATTCTACAGCGGACATCATACTTCATTCCGAACACACTCCTAATTCCCGAATCACCTAACGAAGCTATCCGAGCCGTAAAATCCACACTCCGAGGCCGTTTACCAATAAGTCAACTCCCAGTTGGCTTTTTGAATTATTAAACTAATTTAAGAGACTAAGAGTCCCTATTCTCACCACGACCACTCTGAACCCAAACCAACCGACCCAAGAAAACATAAATAGGGTAAGCAACATATGATAAAGCAAAAATAGGGTAAACGGGGCTAATCACACGGAACGATCGGTCGGGTCGTTACAAAGTTATTCATTGTTTGATGTTGAGGTGATGCCTATGTTATCGTTGATTTCTTTATTAACATCCTTCTTTCTTGCATTTTGTTGATTTTTCTTTACTAAGGAGATAGTGTTTAGTTATACATACTAGTGCTATTCTATGGTACTAACATCCCTTTTTCCGGGGGCGCTACATCTTTGAATGGATGTAGGTGATCCCACAACAGATAGTACCGGTCGCCGCTAGCGGCGCATACCCCCTTCTTGGTAACAGTCCAATTCCTAAGTAAAAACCTCCATTAACCATGCAAAATCAACCCCGAGCCCCTCGAGGCCCCATCCAAATATACCAACACATCCCATAACCTCATTTGAACATAGTCGAGCCTTCGAAAGACCAAAAATAATGCAAAACCCCTAAAATCACATCAAATTCAAGCCTATGGACTTTGAAACTTCTAAATTTCGCCAATGATGCCGAAACCAACCAAAACACATCCGATTGACCTGAAAATTTGCACACATATCAAAAATGACATTATGAACCTACTTCAGCTATTGGAATTCCATTCCGACCCCGGTAGCCAATTTTTCCATGCCGACCAGAAATTGCCAAAAATTAACCTTCGCCAATTCAAGCCTAATTCTACATCGGACAAAATCTCCATTAACAAAAGTTCAAATGAGGTTATGGGATGTGTTTATATGTTTGGATGGGGCCCCGAGGGGCTCGATATTGATTTTGGAATGTTAACAGATGGTATGACATTTATACACATATGCATTACATTGTAAATATTAAAGAATCACAGAGTTATTTAGACTTACATGTTGAGTGTCACGACCCAAAATCCTAACCGAGCGTGATGGGGCCTATCGTGAAACTAGGCTAGCCGACTACCGCATGTTCGAAATTTCCTTTTCAAAATCCCATTTAAGTTTCAAGCATTTCATATAAATATACGGAAAATTACTTAATATAATAGGCCAATTTTATACAGTACCACCATCCCCAAAACCCGGAGCCAACATGTCATGAGCATCTAGAGGAATAAGCCAAAATAAACTATCGTAATACAAAAATCCCGAATCAGAGCTAAATACAACAAGAAGGGAAAACAGAGATACTGTGAACGCTGAATAGCTACCTCTATATCCCACGATCCGGCTCCGCTGCAGAATAAAGACTAATGCTCGATATCTGCTCCTGAATCTGCACACAGAGGTGCATGGAGTAATGTGAGTACGCCAACTTAGTAGTTTTGAAAATAAATGAAGTCTAAGTAGCAACGAAACACATAAAATCAATTCCATAAAGTCACAATATACACAACCTTACTTTCCAATAGTATAACATCGATATACGAAATCATCATGCCTTAAAATCAACTTTAGAAAAATCCTTTAAACACTGCACATTTTTAACAACTTTAGAACAAGGGATTTGGTATGCACATGAATGTAGGAAAATTATAGTAGCCCCTCGGGCAAAAACATGTTTCATAATCAGCCCCTCGGGCATGCCTCACAATCCCTCAGCACCTCACAATCATTCAGCACCTCACAGTCACTCATGCCTCTCAATCACTCGTCACTCTGGAGGGGCTCCTTCAGCCCAAGCACTAATATTACTCAACACCTCACCAACACTCTTGGCCCTCGGCCACACTCGGTGGAACCACTCGAAAAGCCCCTCGATC
Source organism: Nicotiana paniculata (assembly GCA_005239505.1). Classification (NCBI taxonomy): domain Eukaryota; kingdom Viridiplantae; phylum Streptophyta; class Magnoliopsida; order Solanales; family Solanaceae; genus Nicotiana; species Nicotiana paniculata. Next base: position 235,273 of record ML320457.1, read on the forward strand.
GAACTAGTAAAATAGGGTACCCGACCCGAAAACATCATTTTTAATACTCATGTAGTGTAAATCAGGCTGAGTTTCAAATAAAATAGTATGCACCATGATAATGAGTAAAGGTCATCAACAAATAGTGAGGAAAACAACAGTAAAAAGCCCTCAAAGGGTCTAAACAGATCGGCACGAGGCCCCAAACACGGCGTTTAGCCTAAAATTTTCACAAATCTTTAGAACATAGTTTAACATAAGGTTTTGAGTAAATATACAACTCATTAGTTGCCGCGGAGAGGACCTAGTCCAATCAAAAAATCAGTACGCGCCACATACTCGTCATCCGACATGTGCGCCATTCCAAAATCAGTGAGAAAATATGCACTCCGGAGTTCCATACCCTCATAACAATATTTATAACCATTACTTACCTCTACCGGGCCACGACACTAGTCCGCAATGCCCTTGCCCCTCAAATCGGCTCCCGATTGCTCCGAATCTAGCCAAAAAAAGTTCAACATCATTAATAAAAACTCAAGGAACACAACCCAATCGAAAATTATCAAATTAATCAAAAATCTCGAAATTCGGCCAAACCCGAGCCCCAGGCCCACGTCTCGGAATTCGATAATTTTTACATCACTAGCACCCTCTCCCTCCCATGATTCTACTCATGCCAAAATCATCAAATCAGATCACAATTGCCTATCCAAAACCTCAAAAGAATTTCAAATTCTCCACCCCCTTCTTCCCGACCTTTTCCTACTCAAACCCTTAAAGTTTTCAAGCCTAATCTAAACAAAATATCATTGGAATGATTTTAGAAACCAAAGAACTTACCTTTGCCGAAGAATCTTGAATTTCCCTCTCTAAATCGCCTTCAAAGGACTCCTCCCGCACGTAAATTGATAAAAAATAAGAAATTTTCGAGGAGGGTCCTTTTTATACTGTTTCTGCCCAGTCATTTCCACTCCTGCGGAAAATTAGCCGTACCTTCAGATGCGGTGCCAGGTGCGCACCTGCGGTCCCAGGTGCGCACCTGCGAAAACTCACTTAACGGGCCAATCCCGTGTCTGCGACCTTTTCTCCGCACCTGCAGCTTCGCAGGTGCAATGCTCCTTCCGCGCCTGCGACATTGCCGGTGTGACAAACTCCTCGCACATGTAGACCACTCCCTACTCAGCAAAATCTCGCACCTGCGGAGCCCTGTCTGCTCCTGCGCAGGTGCGAAAACACCAGCAACAGCAAATTTACCAAAGTCATTCCAAACTTCCCGTCAACCTTTCCAAATCAATCCCGGCCCCCGAGGGGCCCTAACCAAACATACCAAAACACCCCATAGCATTATTCCATCTTAGTCGAGAATTCGAAACAGAAAAAACAACAGGAAAATACCAAATTTAGATCAAATTCAAGCCTAAGAACTTTGAAACATTCAAATTTCTCCAACTACGCCGAAACCAACCAAAACACCTCTGATTGACATGAAATTTTTTAGACATATCCAAAATGACATTACGAACCTGTTCCAACTTTCGGAATTCCGTTCCGACCTCGATAGACTAATTTCCACTGCCGACCAGAAATCGCCAAAAACTAACTTTCCCCAATTCAAGCCTAATTCTACACCGGACATCACAAAAATATTCTAAACACACTCCTAAGTCCCAAATCACCTAACAAAGCTATTCGAGCCATATAATCCACATTCCGAGGTTGTTTACCAACAAGTCAACTCTCAGTTGACTTTCTCAACTATTAGGCTACTTTAAAAGGCTAAATGCCTAATCTCTCACCATAACCATTCCGGACTCAAACCAACTGACCCAACACATCAAACACAGGATAGCGATATATAACAAATGCAGAAATAGGGGAAACGGGGTAAATCACATGGAACGACCGGCTGGGTCGTTACATTGAGTCTTTTACTTCATGTTTCTCTCATGTCTATTATTTATTAATTTTCATTCCTTACATACTAGGTACATTATTTGTCTTACGTCCCTTTGCCTGGGGACGATGTGTTTCATGCCCGAAGGCCCCGATAGACAGTGGAGAGCCCTCCAAGTAAGCTATCAACTCAGCTGAAGGTGTTGGTGCACTCTATTTTCTCCTGAGTTTCCTATTTTTTATTATGCATTGGGCACGTATTGATTAGTATTCCATGAACTTGTCTCGGCCTAATGACATTTATATACTCATAGAGGCTTGTAGACATATATCATGTATTTGAAAGATTGTATGGCCTTGTGGGCCTATGTTTAGTGTACGAGTGATCGTTTTGGTCTTATAGGCCCGTATGTCATATGCATAAGTTTGGATTAAATGTTGGGTCGTCTAATGTTAGAGTATTTTCCTCATGTTTTATTCTATTTATCTCACAACAACCTCTCCGGCAAATTTACCTATGATAGTATGATACAAAAGATACGTTACTACTCGGTTGAGTAAGGTATCGGGTTACCATTGCGGCCCATCGTCTTAGGTCGTGACATGATCCTTGATTATCCGTTCAATTCTAATACGTCTGGACCCAATTAGGGTTTGCAAATTTTCGGTTCCTTTGCTGATTTTGATTGCATATGATATATTCTATCCTTTCTTGTGTTTTCTTGATAATGTTCCGTGTTTATCTGCTTAATTTGAACACTATATAAACCCATCCCCAATTTCCCCTTAAGACAAACATAATATTGACGATTATTACTCTCACTATACTCTTCTCTCACTCGTTTGCTTCTTCTGAGACACTTGAAAATTTTCTGGAATCACCATAAGAACTAACCTCTCACTCTCACTTATTTGATACTATCCTGAATTTGAGCTCTTGGGGGCTGGAAGCCAAGGACACTATATTCTGTTTACCTTCTCTAGTGCAAGCACTGCTCGGGGTCCATTTCGAGGCCCTTGTGAACTCTGAAGCACTGGGATTTTGGGGTCTTTCGTCACTCACCTGCAATTGCTATTGTTTCTGAGATTTTTTTATTCGTTTGTTTGCAACTAATTAGTGGCATATCCTCTAGTATCATTACTCATTTTGTTTGTGTTATGCGTACTAGTGTTGTTTGAATTTCTATGAGTTAATTTTTATATTATACTACTGCATATACAATTCTACTTGTTTTAGCACCACTCTGTAGTTTCACTAGCTTCAATTTTTTGCAAATTTTGATGTTAACTCGCATGAGGATAGCTAAGTTGATTCATGATGATTGCCATGCTTTGTCAAAACCCTTTTGAGACTATGTTCTTTCTCAAATTACTCTCTTCATGTTGAATCCTCCTATGTGTAATTTGTTATTTCTCAGTAAGTTTTGCGGCAATAATGTCTAAGTGCTTAGATTAACATGTCAGTCTTAGTGCATGCCCGTATGTATAATTTGCAATTTCTTTGCAAGTTTCGCAACAACCATGTTTAAGTGCTAAGCATAACATGTCAGCCTTAATGTATGCTCTTTATAAGTGTCCAGCTTGATTAATTGCTCACCTTTATGTTTAAGTGTAAATTGGTTTGTTGTTTGTCATGACTTAGATGTCAGCCTTAGCATGTTTTATTTTTGTACACTAATAGACATCATGCCTATATGAGTCATCCACACACTTCAATTAACTTGTCAAACATGTTAGTTACGATAGCTGCTGCACATGTTTCCATGTCTTCTATTCATCACTATTAGATAACAGGTCTATAGGGTGCAACAATGCAATATTTTTAATTAACCTAGATACCATTCCTATAGGACTTCAAATAATATGTCTATCAATTACATCAATTATTTTAGCGTACTGCTCATCTAGATATCATGAGTATAGGGTTCTAATACTTAATCGACCATTCCCATTGTTTTCTATTACAATGTCACCAGTTTAAGATGCATGCTTGTAAAACCAGCATTAGTAATTCAAAACTATGATTGTTTTAACTAATCTTTTACGCAAAAACGATTAGATATAATGATAGGACTTGCAACATTCAATTTGCCTATGCGTTAATCCAGAAATTAATATGATACCTATGTATTACTGGAAATCATAATCACTTAGAAACCATGCCTATAAGATTTATAACGATTTAATATGTCTGTACATTAGCCTAAAAATACAACATTACTTGTTTGATACTGGTATCACATAGAGATCATTCCTATAGGACCAAAGGACTCTAAGTCTTATGTTGAAATGTTTTACTACCTAATCTAAACTTAGTATACGTGCTTCTTTGCTTATGTGTGGAGGCTAACATGAGCCACACTTTGCTATTACGTTCAGTCCTATTATTTTATATGTGCAATTAGTTTTTATAATTTTGAGTGGCCTAAGTAAGTCTAGAGCAACCCAAATAGAGGTCCAAAGCCTTCTGGACCATAGGCATGGGACGGGAAGTGCACGCATTGAGCACGACTTATAATTGAATTAGAACACTTTAAGTAAACTACTTCAACACTGTAATCGGGTAGTAGGAGATGATAGTCTTTGTTGGATGAATAATATGAGCAACTCTTATCTAAAAAGAGTTGTGAAGTATTATGTATGTTACACGGGGTGATCGTTTAGGCTAAAAAACATAGGACCCCCTGCTTCCTTTATATATTTGCTATTCACACTTAGTCATTTAATATAGACCACTGTAATTGTATTCTTGTAGTCCTTAATGATTTGTACCAATTATCATTTGTGTTATAGTGAAACAATATTTCTTTGTTTATCTGATCACCTAGCCTAATCCATATAGTATTAAGTTCGACAGGGACCCACAGTTGTGGACCTCAAAGATTTTCTAACAGCTTATCTTTGAGTTAATTTTATCCCTTACCTGATCTTTAGTGGCATTGACTAGTCAAAAAGAGTTATTTGCATAATAGGTGCCCTAACGCACCTCAAAATTCCTAAGTGGCGACTTTTCTCTTTTAATACCCATTTAAAATAGTTTTCAGATATCGAAACTTGATTTCACGAGAAAAAGGGGCGTGACAATAAGTATGATCATTAGTGTGTTAGGGATGGTAGAATTAGTCAATTCCAAAGGCCCACACAATAGACCAGTACAAGGATTTTTACTCCCTCCATGGGGGCATGGAGGAATGATAAGAGGGATGCTTTTGATGTATGCAAAAAGGGAAAAAATCAGGTTAGTGGGGCGAATTTGTTTAGTAGACCTCATCCTCATTGCGTGAAGTGTAGGAGATGTCATTCGGGGGTGTGTCACTATGGTACCAATGTATGTTATGGATGTGAAGTCGAGTGGCATCAGGTAAGGCAATGCCCTTTAAATCTAAAGTTAACAAATAAGTCACCCCTTAGTACATCATTCTAAGCACCACATACTTTTTTTTATTCTGTATGTACATCTAGATCGAGAGCCTACATAAATATGGTCTTAACAAGACTTTGAATCAGAAAACATTACATGTATCTAATCTTTAAATAAGACGCGTTATTCGTGAAGCATATTTATCATAATTCTCTTCTTTACCACATTTTGGTGAACTAAATTCTATAATGAATTCCTTGAAATGAGTGATAACCCTAGGTTAATACTTCCCACTTGCTTCTCTAAATTCTCCATAAAGGACTATACCTGATGAATTTCTTATATAACATTCTGATCCAAATGGATAACCTCTACTCACTTGTACTTGTGCATGCACTATCATAATAATTACATGCGTGGCATCAAATCTAAGAAAGGTAGCCTAGTGTTAAGACCTTTATTGAGCCACTCTCTTTCTCCCATATGCATGTAACTCTAAAGGTGTGGATAGTCACTTTACTCCCTTTGTGAACATTAACATAAATCTTTTTCACTGTCAAGTAACATAAGAGCATATCTCAACACCTATCATAGGTGTACATGTCAATTGAAAGGGATCACTTGTCCTCATAAGGTTTCTCAGAATGAATTTCAATCCACCAAGATCATACTCAAGTAACTAACTCACTTTGTCCCTAGTATTATATAGCTGCCCATGACGTTGCCTAATATTGCAACTTGAGAGTTATTGTAACAAAAACGTGTCTAGCTCACAAAAAGTGTTCATTTTCTCTTTTGACCTCTACAACATGTCCTGGTTGTGCTCCGTAATTAGTAAATAAATTGTGCTAGTTTCCCTACACTTGTTGGATAACCATGAAAGATCATGTCCTTCTATATGTCGCCATAACACGTCCTTTATCATAAGGACCCTTAATAGGCTCTCTGTCATGATCGAATGCACCTTTTGGGTTATCATAGAATCACGTCTGCTTCTCATGTTTTTCTATCTTTCATTTTCATCTTGGTACTTTTCAATTCACAAGACCCGTGGTGAACTCATTATGAACATCTGCAAACCTTACAAGAAAATTTAAAGTGTCTCCCTAGGTTATGTTATCTTTACGCACTCGTCCTCTAGAACCATTGACTATGTCATTGTCATGTGCGGAGATTTTACTATCCTTAATGTTCCACATCCTTTGGTGGATAGGAGTTTTATTTTTCTCCCCCCTGCAGTTTCATGTTAACCATTAGAACCTCTCTTACCAATGCATGATTTAATCCCAATATTAAGATGTCCGAGATACATTGTTTCATGCATGAAAGGTTGAAATTAGATGTTTCTAAATTTGGAACATATCATGAGCATATTCATTTGAAAGGAAAGTTTGTCATATCGCTAGTCCTCTCATGTTGAATTTGTTGTAAGGTAATTGACATCAGTCCAAGGAAAAGATTATTTGGATATTATAAGGACGATGCTATTACAAACAACTAATGAGTAAATTCATGAAGGTGAGAGGGGAAGCAAGTTAAAGAAAATAAATTTTCGTCCAAGTTTGGCATGTTGGGATTAAATACGGGCCGAGCGTTAATACCCGATATTTATGGACTAGTACTGTATAAGGTACCTCATGGTAATGATATTAAGATGTATAAGGTGTGTTTAAAGTGCGTAGTATTATAAGTAATTCGGGATAATTATTAATTATGTCAATAATCGAGTAATTGATTTATTATTGATTAGTGGGAGATTAACTATTTAATTATGGATTAGTGGGAAATTAATTATAATATTTGGTTAAGTCTTAACAAGGAAAGACGTGGTAGTCCTCCTCCCCCCCCCCCCCC